>PVKE010004071.1:0-13629 GCA_004027555.1 Craseonycteris thonglongyai
GAAAGGTCTAATTTAGAAAATAAAAAATTCTCATATTAAAAACTTGTCCTTAATTCATTCCAATGGAAAGAGATACGTAGCATTAAACAAGTATGATCACCATATACATTTTCTAGTTGTACTATATAAAAACAAGAATGTACATAATCAATTACTATTTTTCTTGATTTTTTAAAAAATGAATTCTTTCAAACATCATTTTCTATATGCAAGTTAATGGTACCATCTCCTCTATTAGGTCTACTTCCAGTGACTAAGACTGTACAATTTGTAATTGTCATTGGATACAACATATATATCTAAATGTCAACAGAAGAAAAAATGAAAAATACATAGATATCTTAGTTTCTCTGGCATTCAGTTTTCCTACTTATCACTGTCAAAGATTCTCCTGATAATAAGCTTCTTTTCATTTGTCCACAGCTATTTATATTTCATTGAGCTCTTTGAAAAGGAGAATGAGTAAATCTGGTCACATACCAGTACATGCCTGAAATCTCCCATCCCTTCAGTGTTGTGACACAAAATTTTAACAAATATGAAACGCTACAAAAGGAACTTGTATAGTTATAAAAAGATCATTTGAAAAGGAATCCACCACCTGGTCACGAATCTTACCTTTCAGCAATGGCAGAGGTGTTAACTCAATAGGCTTGCCTTGAGACCTAAACTGTGAGGAACTTTGTGACCTCTTCTGTCTGGCTTTTCTGACGGACTTCCGAGAAAATCCGTCTACTTTATCCACTGATGGAGGAGTAGTTGGTGCTGAGGACATATCCCTACTGAAGAGAAAGAGGTATCACAAACACATTCCCAAAGTGGAAGCATACATGTGAGTTACACGAATTCTAAAATTCCCATATGCAATATTCATGAAAATGAGGATATGTGATAAAGAAAATAAAATCAATTAAGAATAGTCATGTTCAATGAGACAACATGAAAATTTAGTAAAAAATAGAATATAACTATCATATAAGCAATATTATAATTCTAATGTATTATATTATGCTGCTCTCACTATGATAAGCATTTAAGGATACTCATCTAGATTTGAATTCTTCTAAGCTATCTAGACATATTCAGACTGCAAAGTTCTTCTCATCTTGAGATTCCTAAAGTAATTTTGGAGCTATTCTGCAGCTGGAAAACTTCCATCAATGTATTTTCCCAAGATATTTAATATTATGAACGGGCTCTGGAGTTGAAACACTTACTGTACTTCAAGAGCCTACACCAACGTATCACAGCAAGGTGAAATTTACAACTACTGAAACTATCTAGGCATGACTTTTAAAAGCAATGTGCTGTGTTAGCTATGATAAACTACACCACACTGCAAATGAGGACAGGCTAGATTACTTTAAACAGAACACATAAAAGGCGTAATTAAAATCATTTCAAAGTCTTCTTTTTGAATGAAGCCATCTTAAGTTATTAAAGCTTAACAAACAAAATTATGATGAAATCATGCACCAAAGTTGAAATGAAAGCTTAAATTCATAGCCTATTTAGATACTAAGTTGAGTTCCCTAGAAGTTCATCATCAAATATTAATTTTCATTCCATTAAACTGATAAAACTGAACAGTTCTTTTGGAATTTTTTAGCCCTATCAGATTATTAAAATGAAGGTTATTCCCAAAAAGTAAGAAGCGTTAAGCTCAATTTCACTTAACAATTTAAACAGAGGCCATCATTTCCATGGTACTGAGGCTCCATGCAAAATTAATGGCAGACGCAATTAAAAATAATGCATACGGGGGAAAAGCTGAAATGCAATTAATTACTCACCTGTCATTCAAATACAGAAGACAAGTGATTTTAACCTCTAAATAGAAGAGTAAAAGAATAAAAAATGACCTGGGTTACCTGGATTCTGACAAAGTAAAAATAACAAAAACATAAACAAAAAATAAAAATAAATAAAACTGCATGATGTTGAGGTCTGGAATTCTGAAGTCTAGTTTGGTTCTCTTTAAATGAAGTTTTTAGAAATTTACCTAAGTTAGCTTTAAAATGGGACAGATTCAAAATTGCATTACAAACTGAATGACCACAAAAGAACTAACATCACTTTAAAATTATCATAAAGAATGCATGAACAAGGAGCCCCACACATTTGAATGTTGTAAATTTAGGGGTCACTTTTCCAATCTGCTTTGTGAATTATTTAAATTTCATTTTACCATAACAACACAAGATTTCAAATCCGGTTCCTCCATCACTCTTTTCCTCTCTTTATTCCTCATCTCCCATTTCTAAAGGTGATTTGTTGACAATTTTTTTTTAATCGTTTTCCCCTTATTCCCGCGTCCATAATAAATGTCAAGGGTCTGAACCCTAAAGCGCTGCAGAACTAAACGTGCAGTAGCAGCGGGTCCACGCCAAGCCCGGGGAAACAGGTTTCGCCCCGGACCAAAGCGCCCAAAGCTTTATCATCCTCTAAGCAGAGGGCATGGGGCATTTCCAAGGCTCAGGATAATCCTAAGGGAGTACTGGGAAGGGGTTTGTCTATAGGGATGCTCACATACTCCTTTTGCTTCTACCCACCCCCACCCCAAGCCCTAAGACAAGCTGCTTCAGAATCCTCACACCAATTTCCCCTTTCCCCCACCCTCTGCCTCCGACAGTGGATAAGGGGTACAAGAATATGTCTCCAGTGCCGGAAGGTGGAGAAAAAGGGGGGAGGGGACAGAGTGAATGAGGTATCATCAGAAGCACTTGCAGATAGATCAGACAAGTGGGACGGGCGCTCCCTCTCCTGCACTGCACCCCACCTTACTCCTCGCCTGTCCGGGCCAGGCCTTCCTGAGGCCGGTACCCTGCCGGTGCCCCAGGAAGACGGGGAGGAGGCAGGGAAGCGAGCGAGCCGCGGAGCTGTAGCGACGAAGTTACCTTGAAGCTTCTGGGGAAGAATCTGAAGATGATCTGTGGTTCTGAGGGGCGGGAGGCGGGCGAGAGGGCCGCAGCGGGGGCGGGTGGCGGGACCGGGACTTGCGGAGGGAGGTCCGGACAGCGACAGGGAGCCCGGGGCGACGGCTGTCCGGCTCGGCGTCCCTCCGGTTCCGCGGTGGCGGCGCCTCTAGGCCTCACGGCTGGACCTGAATCTCAGCGCTCCGGCGGCGGCCTCACGATCCTCCCCCGCGGGCCCGTCCCATCAAATCGGCACCGACCCCGTTGCGGCTCCGCCGGTGGCTCCTCGCTCACATTCCCGGCGGGCGGCGCCTCTGCTCGTTGCCCCGAACCTGGCGGCGGCTGCGACGACGTGGGGAAGGGGGGAAGGGAGGAAGGAAGACTGGATCTGCAGCGGCAGCAGGAGAAGGAAGAAGGAAGAGGAGCCGCTGGAGCTGGAGCCGCCGCTGCCAGAGCCGCCCTTCGGTACCCGCGGTAGGTTCCCGTCAATGCCCCTTTCTCTCTCCTATTGTCAATATCACCGGGCGGCTGAGTCCATGGCACACACGCAACCGAACCTTCTGGCCAGCAGCACCCGCCCCCGGCGCTCAGTCAGTGGAGGCTTCAAACGGGAAGCGAGGCCTCATTGGCCGGCATCCGCCTTCACTCCCATGCCAGCAAGTTCGGCTGAGAGCCGATCAGGGATTGGCGGCGGGGGGGCGGAGAAACAGAAGGGTGGAAAGAGAGGAGACCGATGATTGGGCTGAAGAGAGAGGGACCCGGATGCAGCAGCGATCTCCGGCCGCGCTGTTGCCGCTTCCGCCCGGCGGCTGGTTAGGCTGAAGAGGGGACTCAGGGTACTCACAGCAGCAGCTAGGCCTGCGAAGAGCTCCTTAAACGCGGGAAGTGTGCGACTGACAGATCAAGGAATGGGATTCCACGCAATGCGGAGCCTCTGGGCAGTGATCATCTTTAACCAGAGGATTTTAGGAATAAGATTCGGCTAAGGGTGGGGAAGCCACCCAGGCCTTGATTCCGCCACCTTCAGATGCTAGGGTGGGCCTTCTGGGCTCGAGGAACCCCATTCAGGACCGGAACCAGCGCTACGCAGACAGAAATAAGATTCCCTCACTTGCGCCTGGGTAAATGGGCCCCCTTGCAACCCGCTGTGAAACCCCTGGCAATCGCTCTCCGCTGAACCTGTGGGAGTCCTGGCACCGAAATCTGAACCGCTGGGGCCTGGCCAAGGGTTGGGTATCGCTTCGAATTCTCTCTCACCTCATCTCCTTTTTCCAGAACTCTCTTTTGAATATCAGCTCTCTGGAGCTCCTGCAAGTCTTGTTTGAGGCCGGCTCAGTGTAGCTTATTAGAGGTGGGAACGCTCTCTACGCTTTGCAATCATTTATTGAGATCCACCTCATCTGCCTTCTGAACAGAAATCAGAGAAACCCCCACTCCATACTAGGAGCTTTTAATTATCCGGGTGAATATGAAAGAGTTTATGGAGAAGCCTTAACTCGAGCTACAACATGTGATAAGATATTTAGAGATGTATTTACATCGTAGTCAAATGGTGCATTTCCAGAGAATATTTTTCTTGGACTGTCACTCTTTGCATGCACCCTCCATGTCTACGGGGTGGGGATGGGGGGCAAGAAAAAGGAAGAAAATTATTAGTGCTAACTACAGTACAAATGTCAGGGTACCAATTGTTTAAAACTTGGTAAATGATGGGGAAGCCGGGATGGCTCAGTGGGTTAGGCGCTCACTTTGCAGCGCCGGGGACCGAGGATGGAATCCCGGCCCCGGCCCGTGCGGAACCATGTGCTGAACTGGGAGCTCCCCTAGTTCAGTTCTCTCTCTGTCTCTGTATCTCTCTCTCTCTCTCTCCTCTGTCTAAATAAATAAATAAATAAAATATATATTAAAAAAAAAACTTGGTAAATGAGAAAAAACATGGAAAAAGTTAACATTCATAATCCCTCAACCATTGTTAGAATTTTAGTGTACTTCCCACCAATATTTTTACCTTTTAATGTGTGTGTCGTTCTGTATCCTAGGTTTTTCCCTTCAGCATTATACCATATTTTCTATAGTTAGGAAATAGAACTATATATAAATAAAACTATATATATGTCATATGTACAAGTGATGAGCAGAAAAATACATTGCATTTCTCTTGTTTGTTAACACTCAAGTGTCACAAATTTCTATGCACACTCTTAGAAATGACTCCTGATTGGGAAAAAAATGTGTGCTGCCATGAAAGATAAGTATTCCTGTTCTTAACTGAAATGGGAAACAAGAAAAGATGGTTCTCATAGTTGAAAGCAGGCCCCCCCTCCCCCCGACTCCAGATGATTGGCCACTAGTAACCAATTTTGCTCTAATAAAGTTCATCACCATTAGGCCCTATAAACCTGACTAGAATACCAGCCTCCTTCCTACCTTCAAGAAACATATATTTCCAAGTCTCAATTTCTTGTGCCAGTCTTCATGAAAACGTAAGTGTACCAGCCACAAAGAAGTTTGCTCAATCTCTGGCTGAGGGTAAATGCAGAATTAAAACTAAGGAAGATTTTAAAGCCAACTCAGTTTCCCTTGGCAACAGCTGAACTGTTAAAGAGTAGTGCACTTTTGAAATGCTCACAGCTGTTGCTTAGAACATTTCACATTTTGTAGAGTAGGGATTTTGCTTGCAAATTGCAGATTTTTGTAAAGAATTCATTTCAAAACTTTCACTTTCTATAAAATGTCTGAGTAACTGAAATGAGCAGGTTTTTTTAAATCAAAACCTCCTTGCTTATGTGAGATATTATTCCTTGAACCAATAGTATCTAAAGGAGGTCCATACATCTTATCTTGTACTCCAAGAATAGTGCAAGACAATCCATTTGGGATGCAGGAGAAGAAAATATGAAGACATCTATTTATGCTTAACTCAAATTGAAAAAGAAAAGCATTAAACTCAGTATTTTATGTACAGAATGCATAACCCTGCACTCAGTCCATGGACTGGTCTCAGCCTAGAACAGCATAGGAGATGCCCTCAAGGAAAAGTGGGAGTTACCCATGTCCAGGGGTTAGCAGTAGTGGGCCTACCCAGTTAGTTGCTGCCAGCATGAAATGACATTGCAGTTTGCTAGTTCAGTTAAGTGGATTTACTGATTATATTAACTAGATTTTCTTATTAAACTACCCATAGAAAAGTCACTTTTTACTAGAGTCCTTTGTAAAAAAAAAAAAAGAAAAATAAGCAAATGACAGAACTGATACTTCTATCAGATCTTTCACAACCACATTTCAAAGTTAAGATAATCTAAATTCAACAAAATTTTGGCTAAAAAATCCATAAAGTAGATTACTTGAAATATGTATCTGTATCTACTATCATTACCAATGAACTTCACCCTGATTGAGTTATAAACTAATGATGGTAGCATATGTAAATACAAACATATATATTTGGTTAAGAATGACCCCAAGAGGAAAGCTGGGATGACATCGGGTTAAGCACTCGCTTTGCATCCCGGAAGACCAGGGATCGAATCCCTGCTCCAGCCCAGGTAGACCCATATACTGAACTAGGGTGTGCCCCCAGATCAGTTCTTGCCGGGGCCTATGCAGGAGGCTCCCAGCCCCGCGCCCACCTATGGAATAAAACTATATGGAAAACTGATGCTGTCAACTATGGAGACTGCTCTGGGCCCTTTCCCAGCTCTCTGTCTGTCTCTGTCTCTCTCTGTCAAAAAACAATAAAAAATCTTTAAAACAAAGAATGACTCCAAGGATATACTGATGGGAATAAATTATCAAAAATGTTTGAAGACTGCTATTATAGATGATACAAAAAGAAATACATTACAGCCATCTGGAAAGACATTATCAAATGACAAAACACTGTCTATTGCTATCTGATGAAAGCACTCACTTCCCAGATATCAAGGCCCAGCTTATCGTGAATCTGGCTGGCTGGCCATGTGATAAGACTAGAAGACATAGACTATCAAATGGTGGCTGACTGGTAAACTAAAGAAGGGCTAAGATAGTAAGCAGAAGCATCATCAATTATCAGCTGGTAGAGGAGGAAAAGACCTACACTGGCAAGACATCCTCAGGAGTAGACTAGACCAATTGGTGTGTAGGAGGTGGAGGGTACAGGAAGCTGGGTGTGAGCTGAGAGGAAAGAACAGTGAAAGAACCTGAGGCAAGAGCTCTTCTCTTAGGAAAAACAAGAATAGAAGTATGCACACAGCTAATGTAAACAAGAGACTGGTGTTCTATTACTTTGAGCCGCATGTACCTACACAGGAAACACCACCACCAGTCACACTTTCTTGGGTCACAATTTAAATAGTGCCATTATATCTTCAGATGTGCCTCAAGGATTGTAAGTTATTTGTTGTGTTTCCATATGATTAATGTATGCAATTATTGCTTGAGATTTATAATGTTTAGGTGCTCTCGTTCCCTCCCAAGCAGTGTGCAGCCCTAGGTGTCACTGATGAATCAAGGCAGGAAAAGGGGCCCTATGCCTAGGGGAAGGACATGTGGAAGAAGAATTGGGAAGAAAAGAAAAAAAAAAAGGTGAGAAGGAAAGAAAACCAACTTCAAGTACACTTTATTTTACACAGTAAAACAAAATAATGTATCACAAGTAATAATTTTGCCTGTAAAATAGTCAAATCACACATAACTAATTATAAGCATAATGATAAAACAGAATCTGGAATCAAATATACTGAAAGGGGAATCCCAGCTCTAACAGTCAATAGCTGGGAAAAATTACTCGTGTCTCTCAGCTTTGGTTCCCTGGCCAATAAATAAGCAGACGCTACTTCCAACCTCATAGGACAGACATCAGATTTAAATGAGGTTACGCATTTACTACAGTGCCTGGCACACGTTGACTGCTCAGTAAATACTAGTTATTACCATAAGCATCCACTTCCTTCATATTTTAATACTTCTTATCCATCTAAGAACTTTAAGAAGTTTTCTGTCTTTTTTCTAAGTATTATTCTGGCATACCCCCACTGTGAAGGGAGAAAAGGAGCAAGGACACGGGAGGCGTACCTTTCAATCTACTTCCACACTAAACTACAGAATTGCGGGGGACCATTCATGAGCCAGAACGGGGGCTTGCACTTTGTAGTATCCATATACTGCTGAAGGTTAAAAAATGGTCATTTGACTTCACATTGTTTCAGAGCTTCATCTTCATTTCTCTACTGTATATTCCTTTAAGAGAGGCTCAAACTGTTTTTGTTGTAGCTTCTCTCCCTCACTGTAACCTCCGGAGCGCCCACCGGTTTCTCTTCTAGTCCTGCCTGGCCTTGGTGTGGTGGATATCTGCTTATCCCCACTTTTTCATTGAGGACCACACACCTTCACTACATATGATCCTGGTGGGACTATTAATCATGCTGCTTCCCTCTTCTATCCCCTAGAGAGATGGGTACGTGACCCAAGGGAATCAGTTGATTTTCCCCAAGATTCAATTGAATAGGAATGCTTGGAGTGGGATACCTCACCTCCTTTTGGATCATAAACCATAGAAATGATATAAACTGCTTATGACCATCCTCTTCCCTTTCCTCTATCCTAGAGGAAGCCAATACTGTGGGAGAATCTTTGGCAAATGCCGAGTTTTGGCAACAAGGCTGGAGCTCTTGGATTCAGCTATGTTTGAAGCTAATTTCAGTTATATGAGCCAGTGAATTCCCTTTTTTGTGTAAGCTACTTTGGAGTTGAATTTCTATAACTTATACCCCAAAGAACCTTGACTAATAATAGGCAAGTCACTTAACCTTTCCAAACCTCAGTTTTACTCTTAGGCCCTGAATCTAGGACTTCCTAAGGGTTGAACTAAATGAAATCTAATCTTAAGCATGAAAAAAATAATTCAAAGTGCCCCTGACAAGAATTCCTTCCTGATGTAATTAATCAAATCTAATTTGTTTGTTTGTTTTTTAAGACTCAAAACAGATATTCTTAAGAATTATACTTAAAGAGTTAAGTCCCCCTAGAACATACCTTATGAGGAAAGACAGTTCAGTGACCTATCAAACATGAAAATAAGCTTTCTTCTTAGCAAACTGCAGCTTATTTTTACTGTGACCCTTAAAATACCAAAGCCATAATTTAGAAAATGCAGCCTGTGGTTGAATGTTGCATCCAAGGTTCTTATCAGACAGACAACCTTGTTTTTAAGATATTAACAAAATTAGGTAAAATCTATAAATATAGGGTAAATCACTGCTGAAATATTCTAAGGAGTCAAGACAACCAAAAAAAAAAAAAAGGTGAAAATTTAAATCTGAGTACACTGTTATTAAAATAAACCAATAAAGACAACATACACAATCTTACAGGTATTGGTAATAGTAATTACAAACATGTACATAGCAATTTAGTTCACTTTCAAATGCATTATTTAATTTCAACTTTAACTCTGTGTATAATATTTTTTCCATTTTATAAATAAGAAAAGTGAGGATCAGGGAAATTGTCCAGAATCACACAGCTAGTAACTAACTAATAGAACCACAATTTGAACTCAGTTCTTCCACGGGCCACTATACCAAATCACCACTGTGAATCATTGTTTGGTAATGATATGTCCAAGTAATTGAATATAAGGCCACTATTTTCTCCATCTTACAGAAGGAAAGACTAAAAAGATACAGAGGTTAAGTGTGTTACATGAGAATATAAAGAAAAGAAAGTAGAAACAGCAGGTCAAGTTTTTGACCATCATCAACGTGAACTGCCAGTCATTGAATTATGATCCAGAAACTGTGGCAGACATTTTACATGTATTCTCTTGTTTAATCCTCAAAATAACCCGTTGATATAGTGCCCTTACTAGGTTTAAAAAGGCTGAAAACAGGATATTGGCAGTAGTCACCTCTAGTATTTTTAACTATTCTGCTCAATGGGTTTTCTAAGTCAAGAATGTTTATAGTCTCAGATTTGGAAGGTTAGTGAACCAGGTAACAAACCAATTGGTAACTGTAACAAAGTATTTTGGAAAAACAAGAACAGGAAGAGAATGATTCAAAATATGAAATTCCAGGTTCTTGACCCTTTAGACGAAAAAAAATTATAACTAACTAAAAGTCACGAGCTTCATAGGCAAACTGTGGCCAGTGCTCAACCTCAAGAGAAATCATCACCTGATGAATGTTTAGATGCAGCATATTGCCTTCCCTCTAATTAAATGAACACAGCAATCATGCTCGCATATAACCATTGAACAATGTTTAAGCTTCTTATTTAAGATGCATTGATTACAGCGTTGGCAACTGTAAACGCTTCCATTTCCTTCCAGTCTCAGCTAACAGGCTGCTTTTCACTTTTAACACCCTACCCCCCCACCCCAATATCAGGATCGCTCGATCAGAAGATTCATGATAGAAGAAACTATCTGTTGTGTTCTATACTGTGCCTCAAGTAACTAGCACAGTGGCTGGCATTTAATAAACACTCAAAAACGGATAAACAAATGAGTACATGCATAAAAGACCATGTTGCTGGGCATAGTTTAAAAACTTGAACTTAAACCCAGCAGTGGGAGCTGTCATGGAGAAGGAACCGTTTATAGCACGCACTTCTTATTCCAGCAAGCAGGAAGTAGAAGAACACAGATGGCAGAGACATTCAATGACATGTATTTTGCTAGAAGAGTGATACCATCCCGAGGATAAATTCAGACTAACACTCTGATAGTAACACAGGATCATACCAACCACGAGAATTCAGAGACTTTGGGGAATGCTTGGAATTACAATAAACTCCTACCAGATTAGTGGGACAGTGCTCTAGGTAGAAAATGCCAAAAGAGGGCGCTAATAGTGCAGGATTGTGTTTACCTTCTCTTCTGACAGACCAACATACCTTGGGTTGAAGGCCCTGCAAGCGAAAGCATGGACACAGCACATGAAAGATCCTGTGCTGCCAGCTTGCTGACAGTAGGCTGACGGATGCCCCTTCTCAATGGGGACAGGACAGTGGAAGCAAAGAAAGGATTAAACACACAGGGTAGTCGCTGCCTCGTGGAGAAAACAAGCTCTCCTGCTAAAGGCTGCTCTCCATACTCCTTTGGACTTGATATACAATCTTATAAAAGAAACTGAAGGAAATGGGATTATACTATATCAATAAAAAATAAATGTAGACAACCACACATGCATGAATTTTGAAAGGAGATAGGCTGTAGAACAATCTGTTCGGTGGAAATGATGCTCTGCACATATATGAAGAAGGAATGGATGGTGAGCTCTCTTCCAGTCAAATGAGATAGGAGTCAAGAGAAACGCATCTTCTAGTAGGCATGTCCCCCAAAAGAGAAAAAAGACCAGGTTAAGTTGCTTAGTGACTATGAGAAATCTTTTCCTGTTCCCTTAGTCAAGAATTTAAATTCATACTAGTAGATTAATAAAGACTGGGGCCTTTTCTATTTATATCGCTATAGAGTAAGTAGTCAACATGGTTTAGGGGGAAATGCTCTACAGTTGGGTTAAAATATTTGCGTTCTGTTATTGGTATTGCATTGACCACTTTAGCCTTTTAGAGAATTATCAGCTCCTATTGTCTACAGTACTGTCAACAGAATGATACAAACTTGATCATGTTACTCCGCAACATAAAATTCTTCATGGGCACCCAACCTCTATAGGGCAAATTTTGAACACCTCATTCTAGTACATTCCTTCCTTATCTGACTCCTGCTTACATAACCAGCCTTAACTGACATAATTTGCCCCTCATTTAATGTCAAGCAACACTGAACAATATCTAGTTTCCTCAATATACTCATATACCAGTCATGCTTCCTCTTCTTGGTAAACTTCTATGCAACATTCCTGCCTCAGCTTAAATGCCACTACTCTGACCTCCTTTTACTCCTACATGTCCACTGACCCTTGTGTATACCTTCATAGTGACAAATTGCATTGTAATTAGTCATTTGCATGCCTCCCCATTAGATTCTTTCCCCCACCACAACTTTTCTTCACTGACCATAAGAGTGGTGTATTTTTATCACGAATTCAAAATATAGAATGTAAAATGGCCCTGCATAAGCCACTCCCAAAGACAGCTCTTGTTAACCTAGGAGTAGGAACCAGTTCTTTGAATTTCTTTTGGATTCTCAGAACATAGCAGAGCCTGGCACATAAGAGGCCTCAATAAGTAGTGTTGAATGAATGAATCTATAAGGTAAAGATGGCATAATTGGCAAGGCCAGACAACAGGGTGTTGTAGTGAAGGAATCATGCAGGACAATGAATATGAAAGTTCTTTGAACACTGGAACATTATGTTAATACAAATTTGTGTGATCGGTGAGTAGCATCCCTGGACCTCATTTTATCTGACTTCTACTCCTATCTGGCAAATTTGGTTCCAATAATGATGATGATGATGATGATGATGATGACAGCTAACACTTGTTGAGCACTTTTCATTCATACTCTAAGCACTATGCTAACTGCTTCACCTGTGTTAAACTCATTTGAATCTTATAACAACCTAAAAGGTAAAGGCTATTGATTTCCCCTCATTTTTTCCAGATGAGAAAGCCAAGGCACAAAGAGGTTATATAACTCAGCACCCCCCACTCCACCCGCCACACCACAGAGGAAATCGGTAATGGAGCCAGGACTTAACACCAGGCAACTGGCACCTGAGTTCACACTCTGAACCCCATCACATTACTGCCTCCTACGTGCAGCCCTGCGGATGTGCCGTCACACCAGAGACAAGTTACTTCCTAGTCTTACACTGCTTCTTGCTCTAGTTTTGGAGCCATAAGTAACTTTACCTTTAACCTTCTGTTCCCTCACATGTAACATGGGGATATTAAATGGTTCCTATCTCACAAAGTTGTTTGTGAGGATTAACTCTAACAGTGCCAGGTAGGGATCAAACCTGGAGCCCTGCCTGAGCCAGTGATAGATTGCATCGCAACAGACACAGCAATAAAGAGGAGCAAGAGGACCACACCGCTGTCAAGAGCAAGTAACCCTAACCCAGGAGGAGTTAAGCATCTATTAATGAGTACATTTGTGTGTCCAGACTGATGCCAAGAACCTATCAAAGTCTCCATAGACAAGTAAGTACTTCAGGCTCCGTGAAGAGAAGGAGCTACTCACTTCTTATTAACTCAGTTCTTTGTTTTGGGCCAATACAAATGGTAGCAGTGGTTGATGTCTACACATACATGACAGAACAGTCAGAAGTGGAAACAGAAAAAAAATTTTTTTTTTAAAGCTCCCCATGGGATTCTTTTTTTTTTAAGATTTTTATTTATTTATTTATTTATTTTTGACGAGAGAGAGAGAGAGAGAGAGAGAGAGACAGAGACAGAGACAGAAACAGAGAGAGAACTGAACTGGGGGAGCTCCCAGTTCAGCATATGGGTCCGCACAGGCCAGGGCCACGATTCGATCCTCGGTCCCTGGTGCTGCAAAGTGAGCACTTAACCCACTGAGCCATCCCAGCTTCCCCGAAAACAGAAATTGACAGCAATACAATGAAAGCAGAGAAAACCACACTGGCAGGTGCTTACAGATGGTACTTGGATCTGCAATAGCCTTCAAGGCTTGTAGAAAATTCAATCCAGGGATGTCAGGATAGCTCAGCAGTTGAGCACTTGCCTCACAATCACGAGTTCCAGTGTTTGATTCCTGGCCCTGGCCCATGCAAACCCATATGCTGAACTGAGGTGCAAC
>PVKE010004071.1:13729-53241 GCA_004027555.1 Craseonycteris thonglongyai
TTTTTTTTTTTTTTTTTTTTAAGAAAACTCAATCCAACTTTAAAAGGAATTAGTTGCCAGGCACAGTGTTGCAGCTCTGTCCAACCAAATGACAGTAAAATCATTCCTGACTCAGGGCTCCATGGGACTCATATCCATGGAGGGTCTCTGGGGAAACCCATTAGGATTTCATTAACTCCTCGGCCAACCTATAATACATTATTTACAAAGCCATTAAGTAAATATGGTGCCTATATTCTGCCCTAGAGAAGAAAAAAACGAAGGCACAGACAGCAACTTCGTACACAGACTTAGTTTAATCAACGCGGAGACAACTGGAACCAAACTGACAAACAGGATACTAACTAGAAATGAAAAGCTGAAAACTAACCAGCACATTTTTACAAAGCAATCTTACAAATGCCCTGAATGCCAGAGAAGAGAATGCAGCCGAATGTACACAAGGCAGAATGAGTCCATGGCAGGGTCTTGAGCTGGCAATAGAGAGGAACATTTCTTCAGAACAGTAATACTGACAATTTCAGTTATCACCCAGTCGTATCGAGTCTAGAAAACAGGCTCAGGGAAACAGTGTCCTCAGAACTAACATAATAAATTATCAGGACTTAATAGATGTGATGAGCCATTTGCAAAGGTCACTCTAAGAAATATTTTGTGAATGTGTTTGCAGAGAAACTTGGGAAAACCCAAGTCCAGTGCTCATTTCACCACATATTTTATGCCTCAGCACCTTTGCACATGTTCCTTCTGCCCATTTCATTTGTTGCTCTTTTCTCCCCTTTTGCTAGTCCATCAGGCAAAGACTTTTTCTTTCAAAACTTAGGCATCATCTTTTCTCAGCTTGTGCCTGAGAATAGAATCATTTCCACACTCCTCCTACTTTTGCACTGTGCATCATATTATTATCTCCAGAATACTACAGTGCTCAGCCCAATAGATATTTATCTCAGCTGATCAACTGAGTGAGCCAGGTGACAGGAGGAGGGCTATGTTGCTTACAAGAATGGTGTATCAGGATCTTTGGGTGAGTGGTGGTTTGCAGGATGGGCATAATGAATATTATGATAGATTTAGGGGCAGTAACAGAATCTACATGAGCCATGATATTTTTATGTTTGTTGAAAGAGAACTCCAGTTTTGTATTATTTTGTTTTTTGATGAGAAAGAGTGGTTTAGTAGGGAGACAAATGTGTAAACAAAAATGTGCAAGTTGGTATAAAAGTAAACATAAGATTAAGAAGTAATATAAAGCAAAGGGAAGATTCATTGCTTAGAAAAAAATTCATAGAGGAGGAAATAATTGATCTGGGTCTTAAGGACAAAGAGGAGTTTGCTAAACTGCTAGGCAGAGGGAACAATCTTACGAAAGTTTGGAAATAGTATAACATTATAAATACAACTCCCTGCTTACTCTATTCTCACTGTTCTAAGGCTTTTTAAGGCATTCGCTCATGTAATGTCAACAATCTTAGAAAGCTTATACAATGTTATCAGTTTAGGTCCCACCACTTGTAACAGAGACCTAAAATAACAGTGGCTTAAGAAATAGAACAGTTTCTTTCTTCACAAAAACCTCAGGGTCCCAAGCTGCTTTTGGCCAACTACTCTAGAAGCTAGTTGTGGCCTTTATCCTCATGGTTCAGGATATTGGTTAGAGCTCCAGCCATCACATCAACATTCTAGACAGCAAAGAGGAGACATAAGGAACTCAACAACTGTCATTTCTTTTCCAAAGATTTATTTTTATTGTTTTTGACAGAGCGAGAGAAACAGAGAGAAGTGGGAGGGCCAGAGCAGTCTCCATAGTTGCACATCAGTTTTCTACATAGTTTCATTCCACAGGTAAGTTCAAGGCTGAGCAGGGCAGGAACTGGGTCAGGGGATTCCCACATAGGAGGTTCCACTCCCCCAACCCACCCCCCAGTAAGAACTGAACTGGGGCACACCCCAGTTCAGCATGTGGGGCTGTGTGGGCTGGGGCTAGGATTTGATCCTCAGACCCCGGAGCTGCAAGACCGGTGTTCAACCTGCTGAGCCATCCTGGCATCCCCAACAACTGTCATTTTATATAGGTTCTTAGAAGTTTCCCCATACACATCATTATTCCAACATAATCTTATAACCACAAACAGTTGTAAAATACTCTGGGAAATAACAGTCTTTATTATAGGCATCCCATTCCCACCTAAAATTTAGGGGTTCTCTATGAAAAAGGAGAATAATGGAAGATAATTTGCAGTTTCTGTCACTGTTATCTTCATTTTTCAGATAATGAAACTGATGCAGACTGGTTGCTTTCTTTTCATTCAGGGATTTTCAGTAGTTTATTTGTTTTTGGCTTGTGCATAAGGTGTAGAATAAGAAGAATGAAGAGTAATAGGCTACAAAATGGTAGGGTTTTAATTCTGACACTTCACACAATCAAAGCTAATGGGTAATGAAATGCATAAAACCCAGGCAGCAGTAAAGTACAGAAGACAACCTCAAAGCTACATAAGTGAGAGCTGGTTTGAGGATCTGAGAGATTTACTAATGGGTCAGTAATTGAATAGTAAATTGATTCAAAATGACATTGCTAATTGTGGTGCAGACTAAATAAAATTGCCAAAAGGGCAACAAAAATCATCTGAAACATTTTTTAGTTACTCCTTTTATTTTTTTTTAAATGTCTACCTCTCCTCTAAATAATAGTTCAGTAAAGGTAGAATAGTTTGTATTTAATGTACAGTGATTAAAGTAAAACAATGCAAGTTAATTATTACCTCACAAATATCTTGCATTTATTTAATTCAAGGTTAAAATAAAAATTATTTTGATGTAACACACATACATAATTGAAATCAAATAGTACTTATAGAACAACTATTCATCAACCCAACCTAATTTCTTTTTTACTCTTCCCTGAACCCGTGTGCTTCAACGGAGTGTATGTTATCTTCAACCCCACAGGTAGTGAATCAAGATTGGGCCCATTTAGGCAAAAAAATCACAGGCAAATAAATAGTCCCTTTTCTACTGGACACTGGTGAATATGAGTGTGATCATTGGTTGATCCCATGAACTTGAAGAGACCAGATGAAGATTGGCATAGCAGAGAAATGGAAATAATTTACATTCTTGTTAAAAACCAAATCCTGAAAATGCTTCTGAACTTATGTGAGGTAATATGTTCCTCATTTGGTTCATTTGAACTGAGTTGTTATTTACAGCCAAAGCATGATATTCTACCACAAGGTATAATACACAGGGTCCGGCAGAAGTTAACGCCCTTTTAAAAGTTTACCAGGTCATAAAAAAGGGGTGTCGCTTCTGCTGGACCCTTATATACAAGTATATATGTCAAAGAACAATAAAAACAGCAGTCCCCTATCCCTCCTTTCCTGCCTTTCTCTCTTCTCTGGAGGAAACCACTTTCAACTCTTAGCTGTTATTGCAGGTGACTGACTTACAGGATTCTAAATAATATGCTTACATAGCCATTTTCTTGATTTATCCATACAAAGAAAGTTGACTTTCTATTATGGAAGAGGAAACCTAAGCATTTGCACACCTCTTCCATGTCATTTCCCTTCTCTCAATATAGTTTTAGAACTTTTTATTAAATCAATATTGTGCTTACATTATTATGATTACCTAAATATTTTTCACCATTGGGCCATGTACTATACTATGATTACATTTCTTATACAATTTTTTTATCCCTTAGAGTTAAAAATTATCCCTCACCCCTTTTCCTTTGCATGATTTTCCATGTGCCTATTATTGTTTCTCAAGCTAATAGTGTTATAGTAAACTTTCAAATTTTCTTTTCTTTCCTGTTATTTTTTGTCTTGTCTCCCTCTCATCCTTCCTTTATTCTAAACCCACTTCCATTCCCTCCTAAGAAGTTACTTTATCGATAGTTTGGTGTTTATATTTTTCATAAATAGGCGAACCTTATCATGTATTTCTATATCAATTAAGATAATTATGAGTTTTTTTCCTTTTTGTCCATGACTGTTACAGGTTTTCTGATGTAGCGTTATCTGAATAGTATTCCTGAGATGAATCTTACTTGGTCTTTTTTTTTTTTTTTTTTTTTTTTTTTTTTTTTTTTTTTTTTTTTTTTTTTTAGCACATCATTGGATTTCGTTAGTTAATATTTTTAACTGTGAATATATATTCATAAACAAAAGTGGACCTAACTTCTTTCTTCATTTTTCATTTAGTTTTGGACTTAACATTATATTAGCCTTAAATTCCATTTTGTCAACAAGTAAGATCACTGCCCCGGCCTTTTGGTTCAAATTTAGTATATCTTTTTTCTTTTTTTTTGCAACAGCTTTATTCAGATATAATTCATATACCATACAATTCAGATATAATTCATATACCATACAATAAAAATATACCAATAAAAATACAATCTATTTAGAGTATATAATTCAATGTTTTTAATATATCCACAAAGTTGTGCTACCATAATCATAATTTTAGAACATTTTCATCACAACTAAAAGAAACCCCATACCCTTTAGTTATCATCCAAAAACCTCCCATTTTATTTTTTAAAAAGATTTTATTGAGAGAGAGAGAGAGAGAGAGAGAGAGAGAAACAGAGAGAGAGAGAGAGAGAAGGGGGAGGACAAAGAGCAGTCTCCACAGTTGTACATCATTAATTGTGACATGGTTTCATTCCACACAGGTGGAAGTGGGGCCACGCAGGGTGGCAACCGAACTGGGGGCCTCCCACATGGGAGATGAGAACTTACACCCTGAGCTATCCTGGTGGTTACCAGTTGTGCAGCAGTTCAGCATATGGGTTTGCAAGGGCCGGAGCTGGGATTTGATCCCTGGACCTCATGGATGCAAGGCAAGGGCTCAACCTGCTGAGCTATCCTAGCATCCCCAACCTACCCTTTTCTGCCCACCTCCCAGCCCTAGGCAACCACTAATACATATTCTTTCTTTATAGATTTGACTATTCAGGACATATGATATAAATGGCATCATACAATATGTGGTCATTTGTGCCTATTTTTACTTAGCATGTCTTCAAGATTCATCCAAGCTGTAGCATGCATTAGTACTTTATTCCTTTTTTTTTTTTTAAAGATTTATTTATTGTTTTTGACAGAGAGAAAGAGAGATACAGAGACAGAGACAGAGAGAAGGGGGAGGGCCCAGAACAGTCTCCATAGTTGCACATCATCGGTTTTTCCACATAGTTTCATTCCACAGGTGGGAGTGGGGCTGCACAGGGCAGGAACCGGGCCAGGGTCTCGCCCCAGTGAGAACTGAACTGGGGGCACTCCCCAGTTCAGCATATGGGTCCGCATGGGCCGGAGCCGGGATTAGATCCTCAGTCCCCGTGGCTGCAAAGTGAGCGCCTAACCCACTGAGCCATCCCGGCTTCCCCTACTTTATTCCTTTTAATGACTGAATAATATTCCATTGCAATGAATGTAACATTTTACCCATTTACCAACTGATGGACATTTGGGTGGTTTCTGTCTTTTGGCTATTAAGAATAATGCTGCTATAAACACTTATGTACAGTTTTTGTGTGGCCTATGTTTTCATTAGCTTCAGCATACTCGTATATCTAGGAATGGAAACACTGGGACAAATGGCAACTCTTGTTTGTTTGAGGAACTGCCAAACTATAGCTATGCCATTTTACATTCCCATCAGCAATGTGTGAATTTTTCAATATCTCCACATGCACACCAACACTTTGATTATAGCCATTCCAGTGCTGTGAAAGATACCTCACTGTGGTTTTGATTTGCATCTTTGTGAAGACTACTGATGATGAGCATCTTTTTGTGTTTGTTTATTGACCATTTGTATATAATCTTTGTAAAAATATCTACGGTATTCAGATCCTTTGACCATTTAAAACATTGGGTTGTTGGGATGCTGGAATAGCTCAACAGGTTGAGCACTTGCATTGCAAATGCAAATTCCAGGGATCAAATTCTGGCCCTGAGATGGCTCAGCAGCAAAGGTTCTCAACTCCCATATGTGGGAGGCCCCTGGAATGGTTCCCTCACATCCACCTGTGTGGAATAAAACTTATGTCACAACTAATGATGTACAACTATGGAGACTGCTCTCCTCCCTGCGCCCTTCTCCCTTTCCCTTTCTCTTCCCAAACAACAAAATAAATCTTAAAAGAAAAAAATAGGTTTTTATTATTAATTCTTTTTGTATGTCTTGGATACAAATTCTCATCTATTATTTGCAAATATTTTTTCCCATAATGGAGGTTGGTATACCTTTTCTCATCCTTTCATTTTTTTAACCTGTCCTTAAGTAAAACTTTTTTATTTTTACTTTTTAATCTTAACAGCTTTTAAAATTATTTGCAATATGAAGGTCTCTTGTAATTGATGAGTTTAATCCAATTATACCATTTTCCACATGGTTGAATGCACTAGGTAACCTGTCAGTTCATTTTTCTCCATGGACATCTCTCTCTTGATACCTTTTGTCCCTGTGTTCCCATCTGGACCTGCTGCAAAGCTCTTATCATGCCATCATGCTAGACTGGTACTCTGACTTCTAGTATCTTGTCTTCCTTGATTTAGTCCCTTATTTTTTGTGCAGTACGTCCTTTAGTGGCTGTGTAGAAGATAAAGTTTGAAATCCTGTATGTCTGAAAATGTTTTTAACATCACATTTGAAGGTAGTTTGACCAACCATAGAATTATAAATTGGAAAAGTAGCAAGTACATATCACCTGAAATCCAAACCTTTTTATTTTTGGCTTAGCCAATGAGTGTGGTTAGGAATGAATGCTGTGATAAATTTGGTCATCTTAAATAAATATGGTTCCTGAGTTTCAGAGAGCAAGTAGCAAGGAATGTTTAACCAAAAATTTATTGAAATCTATTGGTTTCAGGAGTTTGAAGAGCTTTAAGTTCAGAATGTAGGAATTTGTCCTCAGAACTTTGAAGGCATTGATGCATCATTATTTGTCATCCAGATTTGCTAATGAGTGGTCTAATGCAGATTTATTCTTCTTCCTAAGTGATTGTTTTTCCCTGTCTCTTTGGAAACATTTTTTTTATTATTGTTAAATTTATTGGGGTGACATTGGTTGGCAATATAGTTTCCAGGTGTACAACTCTACATTACATCATTTATTCATTGCATTGTGCTCACCACCCAGAATCAGCTCTCCTTCCATCAGCACATATGTGGTGTCTTTGGAAACTTTTAAGATTCTTTTTTGGATTTCTGAAACTTCAGTGCTATGCTTTGCTGTGGTTTTTTTCCTTCATTACAGTTGACTGTGATAGGCCTTTCAATCTGAAAGCTGAAGTTCTGGAACAGCTCCTCCCCCCGCCACAATACAATTTTCTACTTTGTAAAACTGCTGGTTTGATATTAGGTTCCTATATTTATCTTCTGTGGTTTTTACCTTTTCTCTTTATCTCTGAGTTCTACTTTCACAGATATTTCTTCACCTGCATTTCCCAACTCGATTACTTTTGCATTTTAAATGTTTTTAATATATTTTTTTTATTTATTTTTATCTTTGACAAAGAGAGAGAGAGAGAGACAGAGACAGAGACAGAGAACTGAACTGGGGGAGCTCCCAGCTCAGCACATGGTTCCGCACGGGCCAGGGCTGGGATTTGATCCCTGGTCCCCGGCGCTGCAAAGTGAGCGCTTAACCCACTGAGCCATCCCGGCTTCCCCTTAAATGTTTTTAAAGATTTATTTTTATTTTGACAGAGAGAAAGATACAGAGACAGAGAGAAGGGGGAGAGCCCAGAACAGTCTCCATAGTTGCACATCATTGGTTTTTCCACATAGTTTCATTCCACAGGTGGGCGCGGGGATGCACAGGGGAGGAACTGGGCCAGGGTCTCACCCTGATGAGAACTGAACTGGGGCACTCCCCAGTTCAGCATATGGGTTGGAATGGGCTGGGACCAGGATTGGATTCTCTGCCCCTGGGGTTGCAAAGTGAGTGATCAACCCACTGAGCTATCCCAGCTTCCCCCTAAATGTTTCTAAAAGCTCAATGTTTCTGATATTTCTAGTTCATTTCCTGTTGTTTTATCAATGCAACTCCTCCAAGTCTTTTTAGCTTTTCTCACTTACAACACAGTCAGCAGTCTCATATCCTAAATATCTTGAAAACATGGTTTTCATTTTACATAGTGCTCTTTATAAAAAGATCAAAATATACAAAAAGATTTTAAGCAGCATGGGACAGTATCAAATCTGTTTTTGATGTTCAGCCCAGAACTGGTAAGAATGAATTTGGAGATCAGAGACAGGGGCTGTAATCTAGGAGAGAAACGATGAAAAATCTTATCTAAGGCAGTTAACGTGAAAGCACAGCTGTCATATTTTAGAAGGTAAAAAAGCGTAGGACTTGGTGATTGACTAGGAAAGAGAAAAGGGAAAAGTCCAATATTAACCATCAGGTTTATGGTGTAGACAATAGCAAGAATAGTTGTTTCTCAAAAGAGGAACTATAAATTGTGAATATGTTGAACAGTGACTTATCTATTGTTCCATCTCCACCATCTTCCTACAGGAAGTTACAACCATGTGACAGCCAGGAAATAGCATTAAAATGGCCGCGGCTCCTGTTCATGAACCGAAGCGGAGTTCGTGAACCGGAGCATATTTTGATGAACTTTTCTGTTCGTGAACCGAGTTGTTCGTAAACAGAAGCGTTCGTGAACCGAGGTACCACTGTACCTCCTGCATGGGAGGTGAGAACCTTCGCTGCCATCCTGGAGGTTACTAGTTTTGCCACAGTTCAGCATATGGGTTTGCACAGGCTGAGGCCAGGATTCAATTCCTGGACCTTGTGGTTGCAACGCAAGTGCTATCCCAGCATTCCCAAGATTAACTTTTTAATTACATTATTTGGACAAATGTTTAAAAGGATAAAAAAAACAGCAGTAAACAAAAATTCAAGCTTAAAATTATGGATAAAATATTATGGAAGAAATTTTATCACAACATATTAGGGTATTTTGAAATAGTCATTCTGCTATTAAAAATATTTTCATTTTTGTATATCCACTGAGTCCCAAAATAATTTATTTTTTTAATTAATTTATTTTCTAATTATACATACAATATTAGTTTCAGGTATACAACATACCAATTAGACATTTCACCTCAACAAGTCTAGTACCTATCTGACACCATACTCAAAATGAATTTTACAAGATCATTTCCTTTTCATCAGTGAAACATATATTTACTGTCTAAGCAACAATACTGAAGTATAGATACAAATATTTACTAAACATACTTTTATTAAGTAGATTCAAATAATTTTATTTCTAAAAAAGTTTAATTCTATTTAGACTCAGAATATTTACATTTAAATGCTCTAGGTTAATCTATGTGTATTAAGCAAGAGGGAGCTCCTTAAATGAAGAAAAGTTTCATCTGGTTTTATAAATAATAATGATTTAAAATGTAAAATACTGACCTTAAAAATGAGTCCAAACCACTTGTTTTTCTCTTTAAGTCACACCAGCCATCTACTTGTAAAAAATCTTTATCAAAGCTTTCTTTAGACTCAACATTCACTAACTTAACACATGGGTTTTTAAATGAGTAATGTTAATTTTACTTTCAACTCACTGATTATATACTCAAGTAGTGGCTTAAAAAAATAATTTTGGAATATGTAAAGACCTGAATTAAATGATTCTCAACCTTTTTTAAGGACTGTTTGCTAACTGGCTTGTGTTTATATATGAGCGTTACATATATCTTCCACAGGTAGCATACAAAAATAATTATTTGCAACTATAAAACCTATCAAGTAAATTGCCAATGTAACATCACTTTTTCCTTCTCTTATAAGAATCACTACTATGAACTCGAACTCGCTGGTACAAAGAGGATGCTATTTTCATGCTGTCTTTCTTTATAAATGTCTTCTCTATTGCTCCAGGTTTCCAAAGTAACAACTGTGCATCTTCTCCTCCAGTTAGCAAAGAATCATCCTGCATATTCCAACAGAAAGAACGGACTGTAGCAGCATGGCCTCCCTGAAGGCTGGTCACATGGATCAATCCTGATGCAGTACAGCTCATTAAGTGAATAATTCCTGTGTTTGTTCCTCCAACAACAAACAATTTGTCCATCTTTTCATGATACAGGCCACCAATCAAATAGTCCAAACTACCTCCTTCCACATTAACTACTTCTCTGACATCCTGGATATTCAAACGTGTAATTGGTTCATCAGTATCCACATGATTAAGATCCCACCAACAAAATCCTTCATCATGTGTCATGCAGTATATATGTTTATAATCTTTCCCAGACCAACCAATAGAGCTCACTGATGAAACTGAGTTACAAGTTGTAACCAGTGCATCTTCTTCATTATCAACACTAATATCAAATACATTTACAAGACCATCAGTTGAACCTGACACTGCCATGTGGGGATTGCTGGGGTGGAAACATACTTGAGTGATATCATCACTGTGTATCTCTGAATATGCACCAAGTGGGTCTTTAGCAGATGAATCCTGAGAATTAATTCTTGCATCCCAAAATACCAACAATGCATCATCATCGACTTTTTCTGTACCAGCACAAATGACATGATCATTACAGCTTACATCAAAACTGATAAAAATATTGGAAGAGTAGCCCTTGAACAGCTGGACTGGTTTTTCACTGGCTAATCGAGCATCCCAACATTTCACAGTGCCATCAGTACATGATGAATATACACAATCACAAGAATTTGCAAATTTGACTCCATTAAGAAGTCCAGGATTTCCATTAAATTCTCGTAGTACATTTAAATTTTCTTTATCATATATTCTGATTGATCCTGTAGAACATAAAACAGCAATCAAACTTCCTTTCTCTGTTTGTCCAGTTTTTGATGTGTCTATGCCAAGCAGATAAGTAGGTTCTTTTGTTCCTGAGGAACGTTTAACAATGTTCAGATTAGCAAAGTGTTCCCCAATCTTCTCCATATCATAAGTAGCATCCAAGAGTAGTAAACATCTGTAAGAAAAACAAAGATTAAAATGAAATCCAAAATGTCTCTAAAATTGTAATTAAGTCAAGAAGGTTTCCTTTTGAAGGCTAGAACAAAACCAACAGAAATAAAATCTATTCTAATATTTTAGTCACTTCCCTACCATGATGTAACTAAAACTCAGCTGCCTTCTAATTCTCTTTTGAATACCAAATCTACCATATGCTTGGACACTTTATGCCGGTAGAGAATTCAAAAACATATACATACATTGCTGAATAATGTTTTCAGCTCAAACCCTATTGTTCCTACTCATAGTTCTTAGTATTAGCCAGGATCTTCTCCTGATTCCAGCTGCCTTACACAGCTTCAGAATCTAAACATGAGTAGGCAGAAAAACTGTCCCCCAAAGATGTCCATGCCTTAATCCCTGGAACCTGTGAATATGTTCAATTACATGGCAAAGAGGAACTGCGATTGCAGATGGAATTAAGGTTGCTAACCAGTTGACTTTCAAAAAGAGAGATTATTCTGAATTATCTTGGTGAATCCGATGTCCTTAAAATTATAACATGAGAGTCAGAGGGAGATGCTACTATGGATGAAAGGGACAGAGAGATACATTACCGATTTAGACATAGGAGGTAAGTAAGTGGGCGGCCTCTAGAAACTGGAAAAAACAAGAGAACATCTGCTTTTAGTGCCTCCAAATGGAAAATGTGCCCTCAGGATTTTTTTTTTTTCCATTTATTTTACTGTTTTTGACAGAGACAGAGAGAAGTGGGAGGGCCCAGAGTAGTCTCCATAGTTGTACATCATCAGTTGTTGACATGGTTTTTGTTCCCATCACTTGTGGGTGGGGGCAGCATAGGGCAGAAACCAGGCTGGAGGCCTCCAGTGTGGGAGGCACGTCCCCCTTGAGCCAAGGGCTAAACTGGAGGACAAGAACCGAACTGGGAGCCTCCTGCATGGGAAGCACACCCCAATTCAGCATGTGGGTCCACACGGGTTGGGGCCGGGATTCAATGCTTGGTCCCCGGGGCTGCAAAGCAAGCACTTAACCTGCTAAGCCATCCCAGCTTCCATTTTTTTTTTTTTTTTAAGCTTTATTTTTATTGGGGTTTTTTTTGACAGAGAGAGAGAGAGAGAGAAGGGGGAGGGCCTACAGCAGTCTCCATAGTTGACAGCATTAGTTTTCCATATAGTTTCACTTCACAGGTGGGCGTGGGGCTGTGCAGGGCAGGAACTTGGCTGGGAGCCTCCCACATAGGCCCTGGCAAGAACTGAACTGGGGGCACTCCCCAGTTCAGCATATGGGTCCACACAGGCCGGGACCGGGATTTGATCCTTGGTCCCTGGGGCTGCAAAGTGAGCGCTTAACCCACTGAGCCATCCCGGCTTCTCCTCAGGATTTTAAAGACGCACTTGGTCATTGCATATTCAGAGACATATAGTGATGATACCACTCAAGTATGTTTTATACTTCTGACCTCCAGAACTGTAAGATAATAAATTTGTGTTGCTTTAAGCCATCAAGTTTGCATAATTGTCGTTTGTTACAGCAGCAATAGGAAACGAATACACCAGAGGTTACTGGTATGGAATTCTGGAGAAGTGCTCTCAGGCTAGCTTGTAAATGGTAGAGCTGGAATTTGAAGCTAGGCATTCTGGTTGCAGGAATTGTGCTCTTAACCACCACACTATGTTACCTCTCAATGGCAGGCTGTTCATATAAGTTCAAATCCAGAAACATATGCATGTCTAGTGACTTGACCAAAGATCTTTTCTATCTTGCTTTTACCCCCTCAATATTCTAGCCCAGCAGTACTCAACCTTTTTGGCACCAGGGACTGGTTTCATGGAAGACAATTTCTCCAAAGACCAGGGGGTGGCAGTGGGGGTGCAGGATGGTTTGAGATGATTCAAGTGCATTCCATTTACTACGCACTTTGTTTCTATTAGTATTGCATTGTAATATATAATAAATTAATTATATAGCTCACCATAATCAGTGTGAGCCCTGAGCTTGTTTTCCTGCAACTAGACGGTTCATTCTGGACCCTCAGATCCCCAGACCCCGCACATGCCCAGTTCACAATAGGGTTTGTTCTCCGATAAGTATCTAATGCCATCGCTGATCTGACAAGAGGTGCTCAGGCAGCAATTCAAGTGATGGGAAGTGACTGTAAATACAGATGAAGCTTCACTTGTTTGCCCTCCATTCACCTTTTGCTGCATGGCTCTGTACTGGTTCGTGGCCCTGGAGTTGAGGACCCCTGTTCTAGCCACAAATTCCCATATTTGTTCTTAAGATGAAGTGCTTTTTTCCTGTTGCTTTAGTGATAGACTTTTAAGCATGTCTTTTCATCTTAAAAAGGAGAAATGAGTACTATCTCAAGAGTTGTTAGAATTAACTGATATAATGTGTTTGGCACAATGTATGGCACATCACATTACACAATCAACAGATATATAAAAATTAATGGGGAAGCCGGGATGGCTCAGTAGGTTAAGAGCTCACTTTGCAGCTCCGGGATCAAGGATCGAATCCTGGTCCCTGGCCCGTAAAGACCCATATGCTGAACTGAGGTGTGCTTCCCATGTGGGAGGCCCCCAGTTCAGTTCTCAGCCCCAGGTTCAGACCCTGGCTCGAGTGGTCATGCCTCCCATGCAGGAGGCCCCCAGCGTAGCTCCTGCCCTGCGTGGCCCTCGCCCACCTGTGTGGAATGAAACCATGTAGAAAACTGACGACATACAACTATGGAGACTGCTCTGGGCCTTCCTCCTCCTCTCTGTCTATCTCTGTCTCTCCCTCTCTGTCTATGTCAAAAAATAAAGTAATTCTTAAAAAGAAAAAGAAAAAAAGAATTTGGGATATAGACCAGTAAACAATTATAATATAGGTACAAGGACAGAGGTAATCACAGTGTGAGACAGAAACACAGAACAGAAGTATAGAGAGGGCACAATTCTGGCCATAACAAAAAGCAACAAATATTGATTTTCTTTCTTTCTAATAAATTTTCATTCAATTTGCCTTATTCATTAACTTCATTTAAATTCATTTTTAAAACTATAGTTCTTAGTTTAAAAAAAACTGCTTTTTGTAAAAGCAGTCTATTAACTTTTATTTAATTTTTAATTAATTTTTTTTTTGACAGAGAGAGATACAGAGACAGAGACAGAGAAAGAACTGAACTGGAGGAACTCCCCAGTTCAGCATATGGGTCCGCACAGGCCGGGGCCGGGATTCGATCCTCGGTCCCCGGTGCTGCAAAGTGAGCGCTTAACCCACTGAGCCATCCCGGCTTCCCTAACTTTTATATTAAAACTTTTTAAAGAAATGAATCAACATGAAAAATTTCATGAAGACAAATATAAACAAGTAACTTAAATCTCAATAAACTATTGACATATCAAATTGAGTTGGTACTGTTTAAGATTTTATTTGGGGGAAACCAGGATGGCTCAGTGGGTTAAGCGCTCACTTTTCAGCCCTGGAGACCAAGGATCGAATCCTGGCCCTGGCCCATTTGGACCCATATGCTGAACTGGGGAGTGCCCCCAGTTCAATTCTCACCGGGGTGAGACCCCAGCCCAGTTCCTGCCCTGTGCATCCCCGCGCCCACCTATAGAATGAAACTATGTGGAAAAACCAATGATGAGCAATTATGGAGACTAATCTGGGCCCTCCCCCTTCTCTCTGTCTCTGTATCTCTCTCTCTCTCAAAAACAATAAAAACAAATTTTTTTTTAAATACTTTGTTTTTAATTTTATAATGAAAAATACATTTCTGAAGAGCAATTCACTGCCTTAAGTTTTCAATGAACTTCTCTAAGATTCTAATCTTTTAGTTAGATACCAATCAGAAAGGCTTAAAATCTGGCCTATTAAAAAGACCTTTTGGACAAATGATTGATTTAAGGTCAGGAGCAAGGAAAATACAAGATGACTCCAGAATATCAAATACTGCCAAAAAGTAAAGAAATACTTAAAAAAAAGACAACACATAGCAATCAGGATCTCCCACTGGTTAGTCTAGACTCTAGACCAATTTAATCAACAAAAAAACATTAACAGTGAAATGTAACCAAAAATTAAAATATTCAAGAGTTAGTTGATACTGATAAAAAGAAATGACTAAATAAATAAATGAGAGAGAAGGGACATATCTTCCTTCCAGAAGAATTCTAACTAATAGAAGCAGATATACCTCTTCCAGGAGGTAAAGGTTAATTCTCTTGCCTTTGAGTATAGGCTGGACTTCATTACTTGCTTCCAAAAACTAAAGTATGGAAAGTAAAAGATAGTAATTTTAAGGAGAGAAATCCATAATATACCACCTTAACCAACTGATCTAGGTTAACATCAGTCATGTTGATATGTCTCCTCATGTGACATGATGAAAAGACACTTCACTTCTGTGGTATTTTTCCCCAAAATCCATAACCCCAGTCTAACCACAAGAAAACATACAAACCCAAATTCAGGAACATTCTGCAAACACCTGGCTAATAGAGTCTGAGAAAATGTCAGACTGGGGGAGACTAAGGAGATGCGGTAACTAAGTGTAATGTGGTATCCTTGATGAGATTCTTGACCAGAAAAAGAATATTAATAGAAAAAGTGGTGAAATCCAAATAAACTCTGTGGTTTTAGCTAACAGTATTATACCAGTGTTAATTTATTTTTTGACAAATATATCATCATTATCTTAATGTTAGGGAAGTTGGGTTAATAGTATACAGAAACTCTGTACTATCACTGCAGTTTTTTTATAAACCTAACATTATTCAAAAAGAAAACTTTTCTTTTAAAGCACATTGATATATATCACGGATGTCTGGAGGTTTTAGACAGGTTTCAGGTACTTACATACTAGAAATGCTCCTATGCCAGAACACTCATTTATTTTTAGTTTACTAAATTCAACTTAAATTATGTAATACTATTTAGAAAAAAATGTCTAATACAGATGGTTCTCAATTTTTACATTCTAATAAACCCAATGGAAATGGAAAATAAACCTAACCTACTGAACATCATAGCTTACTTAGCCTAGCCTAAATTAAATGTTCTCAGAACACTTACATTAGCCTACAGTTGCTCAAATCATCTAACACAAAGCCTATTTTATAATAAAGTGTTGAATCTCTCATTTAATTTATGTAATTATGGCTTGCTGCCTTCATGCTGGGCAATTAGCTTGAGTTTCACCTCAAAAGTAATTGCCTTCCTCCTCCTCTTCTCTCTCACCAGAATCATGAGACACAGATGGGCATTTTGGAGATATGAAACCATGAAACACGAATTCCAAAAATGGTGTAGAGTAGCGACTGTGTACCCTCATGATCACAAGCCTGACTGGGAGCTGTGGCTCGCTGCTGCAGTACAGCAGCATGAGAGAGCATGGAGAGAACATTGAACCACATATTGCTAGCCTGGGAAAAGGTCAAAAGTCAGAATCTGAAGTAAGATTTCTACTGAAAAGCTGTATCGTTTTTGCACCACTGTAAAGTCAAAAATCATTAAGCCGAACCATCAAAAGATGGGGACTGTCTGTATGCTATCTCACTTTAATAAAAGTATTTGGGAGAGCCCTTCTAGTTGTTAGATGGGATGCTGTCCAGTTCATGAATTACTCAATAAAGCCAATTAGAGCTACAAAGACAAAACAAAACAAAACACAAATTCTCATTCATGCATGCTTCTGTTCATTCTGTCTATATACTCACAGAACATCTCTGGAATAATGTCCATAAAATGTATTTCAAGTATCTGGTATAGGTATATGTGTATGAAGGTGGTGTGTTGCCTTCTAATACTTTTCTATATTACTAAAATGTCAATAATGATTATATAACTTCATAATAACCCCACAAGTACTATTATATTCATTAAACTGATGAGAAAGTCACAGCCAATATGCAGTAAAGCTGGTTTATGAACTCAAGCATTCTTGTTCCAGAACCTATACCATTAACTCCTACACTATACTGTCTCTACAGTAAGTACATATATTTTTAAAAATTAGAGGTAGACTATGTTACATGTAGAAAACACTTATATCATTACTTTTTGGAAGAGGAGAGGGTGTATTAGCAGAGCACCTAGAAGGAGCAGATGCTAATGTCTAATGTCATGTGCTAGTGGCAAGGTCAGTGGCAAACCTGAAAAATCTAATGACAACCACAAAAGCTAGACATTAAAGAACCTTATTATTTATCAAGCATATCTAATGTCAGCTTATCTGAAGCAAAGATACATAAGTGAAACTTAGAAATCTGGTTATATTTCAAAGAGTAAAATAGGAAGTCACTCATGGGTATTACTAGTATGTGCAGGGGTCTCCAAACTACGGCCCGCGGGCTGGATGCGGCCTGCGAGGCCCTCTCATCCGGCCTGTGGAGACCTTTTTATCTGAATAAAATAATATTAAATAAATAATTTAAAACAACATCTATGTTTTGATTCTTTTTTATTTGGAACTCGAGTGTATAGTCGGCCCCCAAACTGCTGTTTGATAGTTAATGCGGCCAGCGGGCTGAAAAGTTTGGAGACCCCTGTTTAAAAAGGAAACAATACCTTAGGATTAAAAGCATGGTTTAACTTCAGAAAAACATTTCTCAGAAAATTTTTATATAAAAAACCTAGAGAAAACGTAGCATTGGCTTTTAAACAATTTGCCAAAGAACCATTTGTTTTAAATTGGAAAGAAGTGCTGAATATTTAGTGGAAGGTATGCTAACATAACATCTGCTATAACGTCAATGTAATTTTAAATATCATATTCATTAATAATTGAGACTTAAAAGTCTTTGTATAGTAAATTAATATTGCTTAGGGAGTCTGAATATGCTTTTCTTATTCACATGAATGTTCAAGACACTGGTCGCACGAACATATGGCATCTCATACTTTAAATACACTAAAATTCTTAGGGAAAGCAGTTTTTAAAGTGCTTGAAATCTGTTACCATGGGAAAAGGGGGAGGGTGGGAGGGAATGAAACACCTTTACTTGCAGTATTAGATTATCCTTCAGGTTCTAGATAAAACATTCAAAGTTATCGTTTTCTTTCATGCTTTAAAGACATTTTCCCGAATAACATCCTAAGATGTCCATTTTTCACAACTAAATCTTCCACCCAAAACTCATTATTTAAAGTAAGACCGAGCTTCTTTCAAAAAGAACAATTACCTGCCTTTGTGTTTCCAAACAAGCTGGTTAACCAACCAGAGAGAAACTAAACTTCCCCAATCACCAGATGTCTTAATTTGGAACAGTTAGCAGCAATGTGGAATAATCTAATTCTTGAATAGTACTATATGTTAACTATTCTTTTTCTAATTTTGAATAGATGCTTTTTAAAATTATGCACATACTCTTACAAACTGAAAAAGAGGGGGATAAAAAAACCATGGCCTATAATCGAGTAGTATTAACATTATGAAAGAAACAACCCCTTGAATATTGTGTTATAGTTAGAACTTAAGCAGAATCAACAATAAATCTGCTCAAAAGTTGTAAAGAATTACTGTACTCAATAATTCAATAACAGGGGATGCTGGGCTAGCTCAGCAGTTGAGTACTTGCCTCTTAATCACAAGGTCTGGGGTTCAATTCCTGACCTGCCTGTGCAAAACCATATGCTGAACTGTGGCCCAATTGGTAACCACTGGGACGGCAGTGAAGGTTCTTGCCCCCCGTGTAGGAGGCCCCCGGTTTGGTTCAGGCCCCACATCTACCTTTATGGAATGAAACCAAGTTATAACTAATGACATAAACTATGGAGACTGTTCTGCACCCTCCCCGCTTTTCTCTCTCTCTCTCTCTCTCATGCCTTGGAATTCAAACTTAATCCTTCCCAGAACCCTGTTAGAGTTCCAAAATGATTCAAGTTTCAAGACAAGTGGGCATTTGGCTAAAGCTATAGGTCATAAAGGTGATGCATCCCCCAAGAACAATGTGTTAGTGTTCAGATTCCAAAGCAGCATTCAGATTCCAAGGCAAAATTTGCTTGATTTTTTCGTTCGGATTCCAAGTTGTTAGAGTTTTGGGACATTTGGTTTCCAAGGTATCCCTATAAATCTTAAAACATAGTAATTCAAAAAAAATTCTTAAAAAGGCTGACAGAACAGGCCTAGAACCCACTGGTTATACAAAGAATGTAAGCAAAATCCCTGCCTTTGTCTAAGGCAGTGGGGAGACAGCCAGATATATAAATGAATAATTAATTTAATAATGAAAATTGTCAGTCATAAGGCTACAAAAATATTGGGTAAGGAAAGAAAAAAGGAAGTTGGAAAGGCCTTTTAGATTTTATTATTATAGGAAAGCCTCTCCTCTGAGGTGACATTTAAGCCAAGACCAGAATGAAATGAGGGACAAAGGTATTGGACTATGAGGGCCTAGAACCTTCTGGGCACAGAAGATTAATGATTTCCAGGGTTGGGGAGGGGAGAGGGAGAAATTGGGAATGACTGCTGGCATGCATACAAAAACTATGCAAGCAAACGGACAAAGGAGTACTAAAAGCAAAGAAAAACCTGTCGACACAAAATTCTGCACCCAGCAAAAATACCTTTCCAGGGGAAGCCAGGATGGCTCAGTGGGTTAAGAGCTCACTTTGCAGCGCCGGGGACCGGGGATCGAATCCCGGCCCTGGCCCGTGCGGAACCATATGCTGAACTGGGAGCTCCCCCAGTTCAGTTCTCTCTCTGTCTCTATCTCTGTATCTATCTCTCTCTCTCTGTCAAAAATAAAAATAAATAAATAAAAATATATTAAAAAAAAAAAAAACCTTTCCAAAAGCACAATTAAAAAAAAATCATATGAACAAAAGCTAAGAAGAATCATTGCCAGCAGATCTGCAAAACAAGAACTGTTAGAGAAAGTTATTCAGCTGTAACAGTAGTAGGAGTATCATCAACATGAAGAAATAAAGAGTACTGGAGATAATAAACATGTAGGTAAATGTAAGTCTTTTTCTGTAAAAATGTTCCTTAAAAATCAGTGAATGCCTAAAGCAACAAATAGTAACAACATATTGTTAAAAGTAAAATATATGACAGCAATAATAGGAGGATGGGAGGAAGGAAATGTAAAGAAAATGTTGCAAGGTTCTTATAACATAAAATGGTATTTTATTATACTTGAAGGTAGATTTGGAAAAGTTAAAAAGGTATATTGTAAACCCTAGAGCCATCACTAAAGAAAACCATTTAAGAGGTAAAATTAACAAATCAATAGAGACAAAAATGTAACTATAAAAAACATTCAATCCAAACAAAGGCAAGCAGAAAAAAGAAACAAAGAACTAATGAGAAAAATAGAAAACAAGCTAGAAACAACTAGCAATATGGTAGACTTAAATCCAACCAGGTCAACAATTACAATAAATAAATATGGTCTAAGCACCACAAATGAAAGCCTCAGGTTTGGGGGAAGGAGAAGCAAGACCCAATTACAAACTGCCTAAAAGAAACCTATATTAAATATAAAGTAGGTTAAAAGTAAATGAAGAGAAAAAGATACACTGTACAAACACTAATAAAAAGAAATCTTCGGTGGCCTATTGTCAAAGGAGAAGTCAGAATAAGGAATATTAATTCAACCAAAATTTATCATAGTCTTAAATGTGAGATAGACAAATCTTCTGTGGGGGGGAAGAAAAAAAAATAGGGAACCTATGACCCTGGGTTAGGTGAAGATTTCTTAAAATATAAAAAGCATTAAAATTTAAAACTTCTGATTTTTGAAAATCAGTTAAGAAAATGAAGTGTCAAAAAATTTAAAAAAAGTGTCAACCTAAAAGAAAAGAGGTGAAGTGAGGTGAGCTCAAGTTACCAGAAATCTACTTTAATCAGGAATAGCAGAGGAACTTCAATTCAGGACACATAAGCTATAAGCTGCTGTAAACTACAAGCAACTTTGCTGAAGTTTTAGGCCAGAGTACAAAAGGGGAAAATACAATTAGGAGTCATGCAGCAAGTTCACTGTCTCAAAGATGGAGAGAGATTCTTGGCGAATCCTCACTGGTCAGTGATAAGCTTCAATCTTCTATTAATCAGACATTTATAGGAAATCAATCCCAGTCTTTCAGTTTTATTTTTCTGAGGATGCATGCATGAGAGTCTCCACATCACATCCTTCAGCTCCATTTTAGATTAAAATCCTTTCACAGTTTTATCCACAACAAGCCTACAGAATGTATGAAGGTAACCAAAGGAGGATGTATAGCAGGCACTTGGATACATCAGTCTACAGCCCAGATGGGAAAGTATGGGATTGGGTCATCAGAATATAGAAATTAAAAGTAGTTAAAAACCAGAAAAGTAGATGAAGCTCCTGAAGGGAAATTATACAGAATAATATAAAATAGAAAGTCAAGAATGAAACCCTGGAACACCACAATTTAAGGAATGAGCCAAGGGAAGAGTAAAATACTAGAAAGTAGATCAAAACAAAATAAAACAAAATAGAAACTGGAAGAAAACCAAAAAAAAAAAAAAAAAAAATGTTCAAGCAACATCTAATATTAACTGACTGTTAATATCAAGGTTTCTTTATCAATCTCTTTACATGCACTGCTTCATTTAACCCTGCCAATAACCCAAAAAGACAGTCTTTTTATTACTGCTTTTTTACAAGACTGAGGCTTAATAGGTATTAACCCATTTTCCATTTGCTCCGAGAATACTTGACGGCAGCATTTGAGTTGCAGCACTTGAGTTGCAGCATTTACCCTGAGATAACTCATGGATTACAGTCCTAACCTTACCCTCAAAGTTTGCCATGAAAAGCTCACTTTTATTATTATTTTTGTATCACTAGGATATCGATAGTCTTCAGGAACAAATGACATCATTCTATTTATAGCATTCTGTTTTTAGTAGTGGTATTTCTATTTACAAAATATAGTAATTCTTGATTGGTGAAAAATGTCAAATCCTAGAATTGTAGCATCCCACACATAAAAAAATTTAATACAATTAGCATATATACATTTGTTACATTAGGATTATAAACAAGTTCTGTTTAGAAATACCTCCAAGAATAGTTTCTACACTTTATTTTCCCATTGAAAACCAGTCAGAGGGGAAGCCGGGATGGCTCAGTGGGTTGAGCGCTCACTTTGCAGTCCCAGGAACCGGGACGAATCCCGGCCCCAGCCCATGCTGAACTGGGGAGTGCCCCCAGTTTGGTTCTCACAGGGTAAGACCCCAACCCAGTTCCTGCCCTGTATAGCCCCGTGCCCACCTGTGGAATAAGAACTATGTGTAAAGACCAATGATGTGCAACTGTGGAGACTGTTCTGCACCCCGTTCTCTCTGTCTGTATCTCTCTCTTTATGTCAAAAACAATAAAAATAAATTTTTAAAACCAGTCAGATTTGCTTCAGCCTCTAATGTAAAATTAAATGAACAAGACAGCGAGCTGCACTTTTTTTTTCTAGGAAATGAGTTAAAATAGCTAAACTAGTAGGGTTCAAGTCCTGACTTCACTAGCTATGTGTCTCAGCTTCCTATTCTTTAAACAGGGTGGTAAACAGCTCCAATGTCACAGGGTTGAGGCATAAATGAATTACTACATGTTAAATACTCAGGATTAATATAATAGTGTCAAATGATAAACTTGTAGAATAAACTATTAAATATAAATTTCTAATATATGTTATATACATATATCCCATGCTGTTAAACATAACATATATATATTACATATATTATATATATATATACATGAGTATATATAGCAGGAGAACTAGATACTTCCAAAGTGAATTCACAGAATGGAATGTTCCCCCCAAAGTCACCAAACAGAAAGGTGCTTAACATATTAATAACTCTTTAAATTTCCACTGTTAACCAATTATTGAAATAAGGAAGAATGAGGCTTCTGGACACTGGACAGCTTGTAGGCATGTCAACATATCTCTCATATAAGGCAATATTTTATAAATATTTATAAATTGATAGTTAAAAGATACTCATTCCCATTTTGAAGTAGGTTTACTATTTAATACTCCAAATTAGGTAAATATCCAAAAGGGATCTGCTGAAATAGAAATCAAAACAGTGGTAAAACTCTTAAACATAAATGTTTTACAGCTTTATACTCACGTAAAGATATAGTAGGATAGACCAGCTCTTAACCACTTTGTGCCATATTGTGGGAAGATCAGAATCTAGTTAAGTGCTAAACTCATTTCCTCTCTTCTGAACACAGTGAAAGATCCTGATATCAGAGAAGAGAACAACAAAAGATATAACTCTTGAACCATCCTGCAAAAACCGGATATTAAGAGAAAAAAACAATTTACACTTACTTTATAGATCTGATGTGAAAGATAAAAAGGACTGGAAATAATGTACTGTCCAATTGAACTTTACTAAGCACATGAAAATGCTTTGCTTAGATCAAGCTCTCTTTAAATAGTTGCCTTACTTACCCGTGGCATTGATTACTACTGCCATCTAGCAACAGGTCCAAAAATTAAAGAATGGTAAAAAAAAAAAAGAAAATTAGGACTTACCTAACTGCAAAGTCTCTAAACCAGGATGTCCAACCTGTGCCCCAGGACAGCTTTGAATGAAGCCCAACACAAATTCCTAAAAACATCATGAGATTTTCTTTTTTTTTCAACCTCTTTTTTTTCTTTTTAGCTCATCAGCTATGGTTAGCTAAAGTTAGTGTATTTTATGTGTGACCCAAGACAATTCTTCCAATGTAGCCCAGGGAAGCCAAAAGAATGAATACCCCTGCTAAATAGAAAGACACTTAACTTAGAAATGATTTAAATTTCTGCTATTAACCATGATAATTGAGATTGAATTGAATTTTTTTTTAAGATTTTTGTTTTTGACAGAGAGGCGAGCGAGCGAGAGAGAAGGGGGAGGACCTAGAGCAATCTCCATAGTTTCATGTCATTAGTTTCTACACAGTTTCATTCCACAGGTGGGCATGGGGCTGCGCAGGGCAGGAACCAGCCAGGGGCTCCCGCAAGGGAGGCACACCACTGTGAGCCAGGGGTGAATCGGGGGCCTCCCACATAGGAGGCTCACCCTGGTAAGAACTAAACTGGGGGCACACCCCAGGTCAGCATGTGGGTCCACATGGGCCAGGGTTCGATCCTCAGACCCCGGGGCTACAAAACCCCCAGCATCCCGGCATCCCCTTGAATTGAATTTTTTTTAGTTGTTCTTTTCCTCTCTTTCCCTGGCAACATTATTACCTCTACATGAACTAGACTTTATCCTCAACCATGATCTTTTTCCAAAATTCTAATGTATTTCTAATCAAATTTGAGAGGAGAGAAAAAGAGAGAAGACGAGAAAGACAGAGAGAAGTGGGGAAGGCCCAGAGCAGTCTCCATAGTTGTACATTAGTTGTGACACGGTTTCATTCCACACAAGTGGATGTGGGGTCACGTGGAGTGGGAATAGAACAGGAGCCTTCAGCATGGGAGGTGAGAACCTTTGCCACAGAGCCATCCCGGCAGTTATCAGTTGCTCTGCAGTTCAGCATACAGGGTTTGCAAGGGGTGGGGTTGGGAATCAAATCCTGGACCTAGTGATTACAAGGTAAGCAACAGCTGAGATACCCCAGCATGTCTCATCTACATTCCATTGTTTCTGCAATGGCTGCTGATGTTTGAATATGTGAATTACACACTATTTTATAGCAACCCCAGACTAATAAATATTTTAATGGGTAAAATTATGTTTCCCACAATAAAGTGCAAAAAGGGTTGCTATTCTATCCAAGAATTCTACATCACTTTCTTGAGTTGTCTAGATCCTACCCATGCTTAAAGATCTACCTCTAATGCTGCTAGCACTACAAAATCTTTCTTAACCCAGCCTAAAGTAAGTTTCTGCTTCCATTGAATGCCCTAATATTGTTATTCATACAGCAACAATCATATACTAAATATACTTAAGTGTTAATTATCTCTAGTTATGTTTTACATATTTATATTCATTTCTCCCCACTCTAGAGTAAAAATTTCTTAAGGACAGGAGCCATATTCTATAATTCTCTAATATCAATCCACCTACTTCACAAAATCCTACTTCCCCTGAGAAGAGAGAAAAGATACAAACACACCCAAAACAAACTCAATAAAGGAAGACAAAAAGACAGAGCTAAGGAACTACACATATATGTAAAACAATGTCAAAAACAGGAAAAGACACACACATACACACATTAAACCTTAAAGAAAAACACACACTAGCTTTAGAAGGAGCTATCCCTTTTCTGGAAAAAGTAGTTTCTACATAAGAAATAAATCAATTAGTAACAACACTGATGAAACATCCATAACCACAGCTTTGATAAAGTTAATTCACTCCAACCCGCTGAAGTCACAGATAGCAAGAGCCATGAAGGCATAACTGAAGAAGCTAAGGAAAGGGTTAGACTTTGGGAATATCACCTTACCATCTTAAACAGTACCCTATATACAGAAAACATTCAATAAACACTTGCTGGTTTAAATGTATTTTAATAGGTAGTCCTATATATCCAAATTCACAAAATACTTTATAGAATCCAATTATCTCAAATTTTCTGCAAATAATTTACTGCAAATAATGAAGTACATACTATGTTCTTCACTTATATATTTGTAAATACATTTTTGATGCCAAAAAAAGATACATCCACATTTTAATCATTCAAGATTTTTAAAAACCCAATGATTCATAAATTGGATTCTTCCTATTTTTAGAATGGCTCAGAGGATCTGTGTGATTCTCAAACTCCTACTTTTGTTCTTAAGAAAAACTACTATTTGATTTTATAATCTCAGAGAAAAAAAGTAAAATTTTGGAGAGAAAAAAATAGTTCTGTACTAGAAGTGAGGGGGCTTACTCTTTTTCTTTTTCTCTTTTGTGACCTATAGTAAATAAGTCACAGATCCTATATGAATCTTGGTTTCCTGACATTTCCACTTGTTCTAATTACAGGTTCTTTTGCGAACACCAATGATGTAACATTAAATAAGATATACTAAATTCTTGCAATATGTCAGGAACTGTTCTAAATGCTTTACATGCACTACATCTCAATTAACCTTCTAGACAGCCCTATAAAGTAAGTACATTTACTTCCCCCATTTTATAATTAGGAAAGCAAGGCTTAGAAAAAGTAGGTGATTTGACAAAGGTCACTTGACTCACAAATGCACAGCAGGTACTGGAACTCAAATATGACCTAAGAGTTCACATTCTTCAATGCTTTCTTACACCATCTCTTAAATAATATAAAAGACATTTTACAACACATTTTTCAATGGCTATTCAAATGTAAAGTGTTATTGTAATTCTTATTTGCATTAACTGAAATGAATCACCATCAATCAAACTAAGCAACACACAGTTAAAATACTTAAAGCATATATATGTAGACAGACTTAACTATAAGAAAGATTTTTTTAAGATGATGGCAATATCAATGATATGAAGTCCAGTGCAAACTTTGGTTGATTGGACCAAGTGTTTCCCGTCTTAACAAAAGATTTAAAATATCAGCTATAAGCTACAATAAATTTAAAATATAAGCCATCACCTAGAGCTTTTTGTCTTCTAGCTATTATTTCACATTAATATTTCATGAGCATATTGAATAAAATCAATGAGGAAGGAATCTAATACTGTTTGTCAGGCACTGTTTTAACATTTCACAAATTGTCATTAAATTCTCAACATTCTATGAAGTAGTTTTAATTATCCCATTTCATAGATGGGAAGTTGAAGCACAGAATGGTTACATGTAAACAGCTCAAGATCACACAGCTAATAATTGGAGCCTATACTCAATTCAGGCAGTTTGGCTTAAGAATTTGTGCTTTTAACCATTAGCTCTGTGGCAATTCAAGGAATGGTGAAATTCTTTTGTTTAAGCCAATAAAAATAATGATCAGGGGAAACCCCGGATGGCTCAGTGGTTTAAGCACTCACTTTGAAGCCCCGAGGACCGAGGATCGAATCCCAGCTCCGGCCCAGGCGGACCCACATGCTGAACTGGGGTGTGCTTCCCGAATGTGGTGAGGCCCCCAGTTCAGTTCAAAAAATAAAAATTAAAAAAATAAAATAAAATAAAATAATGATCAGAAAGAATGGATAGAGTAGTCACTTATCTCAGTATAACTAAAGAATATATAAAAGAAATATCTTAATTGATGTGATAAATAGACTAAATTATCAGGAAAATCATTTTCATTATAAAATAAACCACACTTAGTCTTTGGAAGAAGAAGTTCCTTTTAATTTTTCTATGAAACTGTATTGCAAAGCAATATGAAATTTGAAGAGTAATATTACTTAACACTAATATTAACTTAAAATACTTGATAGACAGAATTCTTATCATTTTTGGTCTAGTCAACTTATGAAGAGGCAAACAACTGGTAAACTTTATAAACAACAACAAAAAAATCACATAACCAGGAGAGTCCACGACAGAATTAATGCTAAGTTTGAATACTTTTAGGATACAATAGTGAGATGCCAGGATAGCTAAGCAGGTTGAGCACTTGCCTTGCAACTGTAAGGTCTGGGGATCAAATCCCAAGCCCAGCCCATACAAATCTATATGCTGAACTTTGGTGCAACTGGTAACCAGTGGGATAGCTTGGTGGCAAAAATTCTTGCCTCCAACGCAGGAGGCCCCTGGTTCATTCCCACCCAGCACGGCCCCACATCGACCTATCTGGAATGAAACTACACAATTAATGATGGACAACTTTTGGAGAGACTGCTCTGAGCCCTCCCAGTTTTCTCTCTCTCTCTCTCTCTCATCTTCTCTCAAAACAAAAAATCTTAAATAAAAAAAAAGATACAATACTTAATTAACCTTATAGTTAATACAAAATAATCTTATAATATAAAATAATCCATAGTTAATATAAAAGAATCACATTTTGTAAGACTACAGCACTCATCATCTCATCTGGTTCTCACAACTACATGTTTGAGAGTTAAGTAGGACAAGTAGTATTACTTATTGAACAAATGAGTAAACCAAAGCACAGAAGAGTTAAATATTTTGCATTATCTAGTTAGATCCATCCTCTGATTCCGAGTGCTCCTCCTATCACATCATGTTGCTAACAGTTTTATGCTTTATACTTTTCAAGTTGTGTCACAACAATTAAGGCTTACCCAGAAAATTTGGAAAATAAGAATGCATAGTGAAGTTTTATGATCTTTAAAATGTTAAGGAGTTTTGCTAAGAAAATCTCATTATTGTATGATGTACAATTTATCTTGTTGAAATGAACTAGTTAAATCAGTGGAACCCAAGAAAACCTGCATTTATTAAAGCTAAGTGAATCTAAATTTAAATGCTAAATTGTGAAATAATGTGACCCTACAATCGTACTATTTTTCAAGAGTTAAAAAAAAAAAAAATCAGTTCATCTCAATCACTGAAGTTTATTCTAAACCAAGGCAACTTATAAGAGCAAATGATTTTGTGTGATGATGGGCAAACCTAAGGAACTTTTTAGTCACTGAGAAATGCTAGCTTCCCAAAATTATCAGCTTCAAAAATATTTTTTTTAATCTTCATTCTTCTATATTTATTTCATCTAGATTGCTACCAAACCAAGGAAAAGAGAGGACTGGTAAACCAAATGGGAACATTTAACAAATATATGAAATAACTCCCAGTATGGACTACTGGGAAAAAATTTTTTTTTAAGTTAAGCAGTTAACTATCAAAAAACGTCCAATAAACTATACTTTAAGTGTACAAAAATTAAAACTTTGCAGCCTATAAACTGCATACTAGTACCCATAAATTCCAAAGTTAGGGTTTGCAAATATGGCCTAAAACTAGTTTTGCAATCATTAGCTTGACACTGATTTTGAGGGTGTAAAAGTACCAAAGTGAAGAGGCTGGAAAAATATATTTTTTTAGAATAAGTTGTTAGTGAAAAAATATTGTGGAATTTTTTTCCTTGTTTCCACTTTACCTTGCCTAAGTAGTTCAAGCTCAGAGGCCTTAAGCTGGTCCCCCATAAGTGTTGATACAGGATCCATGCCTGGAAAAGCCTAAGAGACTGTGGCTGGCTACCTGCTCAAACAGAAAAGGAGAAACGGCTGCACTACACTGTTATTGGACTGTACACCCGCTTTGTCCAAGCAAGAGAGGTGAGGCTTTTTCCTGTGGACCTGATGACAGCACAGGTATGGAGCCAGCTTAAAAATGACTTTGTCCAACAGGGCTGTCTAGAGAGGCATTTGGATGCCAATAGTTTTCAGAAGCTGAAGAAACTAAAAGCTGGACACTAAGGACTGAGAGCATATTTTAAGCAGTTGACTAGAGGTACTACCCATGATAGCAAAGATTGCTAACTCATCAACAGATCACTAGCTAGGCACATAACTAAACTAGCTAGGTGTGACAATGTGACAGAGTTCTAGCCAAAGAAATGTGAGAAAAAATAATGTAGGCCTGCTCCATAGAAATGTCCCATATGTGCTTCTCCTTGCCATTTTCTTTTCCAACTCCATGCAAAAATCAGAGACCATTACTGAATAGTTATTATATAATGAATGCCTACTAAGAGCTGGGTCTTTTCACACCTATCTTACTAGATTATAATAAGCCCAATCCATTAGATCCTGTTTCCTGAGAATTATGAATTCCAGCCAGACATAAGAGAATAACAGATGGTTATCTTCTGAAGATCTGACAAAAAAACTAAAGTTATCCATTACTGTATTCTTACTAATGGGATTGGAGGTTATCAATGATGAGGAACTATCAGTCTAGTTTTCTATGAAGCCTAGTGCACAGTCTAGACTCAGAAGCAAGGGGAGCCAGTCTTTGGTTGTTTACATGGCTTCCTTATAATGAATCCCCATCACCTGAGATCATGCCTCTTAAACTGGAGACCCATACCTATGACTATATTAAACTGGCTCTTATAAGAAGCAGATTGAAAATAGTATTTATTGAAAAAAAAGTTGTAAGTGGACTGGTGCAGTTCAAACCCTTGTTATTCAAAGGTCAACTGTGCATGTGAACCCTTCTCAACAGCTTAACAGTAATCTGCAGACAACTGGTCCTAAAATACGGAAATAAATTAATATGAATAGCACTCCAGGGGAGGCCTGGATTAGCTCAGCAGTAGAGTGCTTGCCTTGCAATTGCGAGGTCCAGGGTTCAATTCCTGGCCCCTGCTCCTGCAAACCCACATGCTGAACTGTGGCACAACTGGTACCCACTTGGATGGCTGGTGGTGAAGGTACTTGCCTCCCATATGGTAGGCCCCCAATTTGGTTCCTGCCCCACACAGCACCACATCTACCTGTGTGGAATGAAACCATGTCACAACTAATGATGTATAACTATGGAGACTGCTCTGGGTCCTCCCCACTTCTCTCTTGCTCTGTCATCTCTCAAAACAACAAAATAAACCTTTAAAAATAAAAAAAGGCACTCCAGTTCGGAAATATAGATATGGCCTTTCCTGTGTGACAATTAAGTTTGTGAACTCATCCTAGAAAAGGTATTACGCAACTCATTGCTGAATATTACTAAGGTCACCTTCAAAGTACTCCCCTTGGGAAGCACTGATGCCAGCACTTAGTCCACCCTTCAAAGCAATTTTGGAACTTTTTCTGGAATGGCCATCAGAGCCATTGTCATATTACCGTTGATGTCCTGAATATCAACAAATTGTCTTTCTTTCAATATTTCCTTTATCTTTTGGTAAAGAAAAGACACTGGGGGCCAGATCAGGTAAGCAGTGATGGTATTCCAATATAGGTATTTGTTTACTGGCTAAAAACTCCCTCACAGTGTCCTATGAGCTGGTGCAAGAACCATTGCTGGCTGGTGAAAAGGATGGGTTGTTTTCGTCTAACATTTTCAGGCATCCTTTTCAGTACTTCCAGAGTCAACTTGGTTGACTGTCCAGTGGATACAAATTCATAATGAACAATACCTCTGATAACTAAAAAGCTTAGCAACATCGTTTTGACTTTTTTTTTTTTAAGATTTATTTATTGTTTTTGACAGAGAGAGAGAGAGAGAGAGAGAGGGATACAGAGTCAGAGACAGAGAGAAGGGGAAGGGCCCAGAACAGTCTCCATAGTTGCACATCATTGGTTTTTTCCACATAGTTTCTTTCCACAGGTGGGCTTGGGGCTGCACAGGGCAGGAACTTGGCCAGGGTCTCACCCCGGTGAGAACTGAACTGGGGACACTCCCCAGTTCAGCATATGGGTCCACACGGGCCGGGGCCCAGATTTGAACTTTCTGTCCCCGGAGCTGCAAAGTGAGCTCCTAACCCACTGAGCCATCCCGGCTTCCCCCATTTTGACTCTTGATTTGGACTAACAGAACTTTATTGGTCGTGGAGAATTGGCTGATTTCTATTGTAAACTTTGACGCTTTGTTTCAGGGTCATATGGGTACACACGTTTCATCACCAGTGATAACATGGCTGAAAACATCATCTTGCCTCTCCAAAAGGTCTTGGCGGGGAAGCCAGGATGGCTCAGTGGGTTAAGTGCTCACTTTGCAACCCCGGGGACCGAGGATCGAGTCCCAGCCCTGGCAGTGTGGACCCATATGCTGAACTGGGGAGTGCTCCCAGTTCGGTTCTCACTGGGCTGAGGCCCCAGCCCAGTTCCTGCCCTGTGCAGCCCCACCCACCTGTGGAATAAAACTATGTGGCAAAACCAATGATGTGCAGCTATGGAGACTGTTCGCTGCCCTCCCCCTTTTCTCTGTCTCTGTATCTCTCTCTCTCTCTCTCTCTCTCTCTTTCTCTCTCTCAAAACAATAAAAATAAACCTAAAAAAGGTCTTGGCAAACTTTGACTCTCCTTTACTTTCGTTCATCGGTGAGCTCCTTTGGGACCATTTTTGCACATACCTTTCTCATGCCAAGATTTTTCTGTTAAGATTTTCCTATTTTTCCATCGATGTTTACTTGGTTTGCTATGCTTCTCACAGTCAGTCAACAATTTTGATGCACAATTCAATAAATTTTTGCAATGTTTTTATCAGTTCTGCTTGTTACTGGGCAGGCTGACCTCTCTTCATAGATGACATTTTCTTTCCCCTCAAAAAAAGGTTTAATCCATTTGTACACTGACATTTTCTTCCTGGCATTATCCCCATAAACTTGGACTAAAATGTCCTTGATTTCACTTCTACTCTTGCCAAGTTTAAGGAGAAATTTAATGTTTGTTTGTTGCTCTAATTCAAACTCCGACATTCTTGCGATGACACAAAAACACGCAACAATAATGAACACCACCACACATCGACACGAACACAGCCGTGAGACACTGATATCCAAGGTTATGAAACCTTACCCAGTTCTTTGTACAGTGCTACCACGTAAGCGCACAGTGGCAAGTTTGCAAACTTAACTGTCATGTAGAAATCATGAAAAAAGTAGTTATTTAAAGCATCGTAGGGAAAAGGAAAATAAGTATTATCTTCAGTCCTACATGTGACTGATAATAGAAGCTGCATAAAAAAAGTCAATGAGCTTAGATTAAAACAAAAATACAATTCAAAAACTGCATGGATAACAATACAAGGTAAAAGAAAAGAACTCACAAAATCAGTTATGTGGGCTGATCTACTTTTGCTTTATGCTATTTGCAGTAGCCTAAGGTGGTATATAAACCAGACAAGCAGGACTTGTGCACTTACAAGGAATGCTGTCCTGAACTTTGGGTTCATAGGAAAGTGGGACACATAGGCTCAAGTAGTATTAGGCTGCATATTACTTCCAACTGTTGTATATATTTTGCACTAGGTTCCAATGATAGCATAACCTCAACAGCAAAGAATTTGAAAAGCAGAAACAGTCATATATAGTTAACATCAGTAATTTATATTTGATATCCATTATCTCATTTGATCCTCACAATTCTAGGAAGCACAAAAGGCTGATATTGATTTCATTTCTGCACTTGAAAAAACGGAGGCTAAGAGGGTGACTTCCCAGTCAAAGGTCAGTAAATGGCTTCTATTCCGATGTCTTTATACTAGGTCATTTTATCTCAATATCAATTCTCTTGTATGTATCTTGTATTAATTTATAAAATTAATACAGTAGCAACACTTTATAATTTCACATTTTAATTTTACATCCCTAGAAACCGAATACCACAACCAATTTAAGTTGTCAAACAAGACAAACTAAAGAGAACACGTAGTCTTAGTAATTTAACATGAGTCTTCACGTGAAAATTAGAACAGTAACAGTGCCTACTTACCTCTTTAGATTGCTATGTGGATTAAATAACATACGTGCGGTGCGTAACGTAAAAGCTGGGCTCGTAGTTCGTAGTATATATCACACTACGTCTTTTCTCAAAGGAAAATTTTCTCTCTGACCTCGAAAATTAACAAACTCAGGAGGTGGGTAGGAAAGAACGCGAGGGGACGAATGGAGAGGCAGGAGAAACCCAGGTCCTGACTACTCTTCCTTTAACACTTGGCAGAGGGCGCTACACTTTTAATGAATGGCCTATAGAAAGTGCTGGGTGCGGGGGCGGCACCACTAACCTAATCCCAAAAGGACTGCAGGTGTTTGACAGATTCTGACCAAGGCACCAGAGCCCCAGCACGTGGTCCCTCCTTCTGGTTCCTCCCCACTCCCCTCAACACTCCTCGTGTTTGAGGCTCAGCGACTCCGGCTTTCTATACTCAACCCGTACTGTCGCCTCACCTCGAGAGAGCACCTCATCCCGGAAACTCGCCCAGTCCGGCCTTACTAGATGTACCTCAGCTTTAAGCCAACACTGGAGCTGGAGACAACACTAGCTCTCAGTCATCGCGCAGAGCAGACGATCGGAACGCCACGTCCACCTTCTACCTCTCTGATTGGCTAAAACACGCAAAGGGAAGTGAAGAGGATTGGTCAGTAGCAGAGAGGCGGGCCATAGCCCAGAAGCAGTGAAAGAGGCGGGGCGGGGAGGGGCGAGGAATTGCCCGGGAGCTGGCCTCTCTTCGGATTGGACGAAAGCAGGATGTTCGTGCCCGTGTAGACCCAGTTTACGTACAGCGCCCTACTCCACCGCCCCTTACGTTGTGTTGACGGACGTTTCAACCACTCGTTGGTTGTGATGGACGGTTGAGCCTCCTGGCTGCTTGGCCAATAACGTACAAGAATAAAGAAAGTTCCTGCTCTTCCTCGGGCTATTGGGTCCTTCCGTTGACACTGGGCAACGTGTGTTCTTTTTAGCGTTTAGACGCTGGAGCTTCCACCGTTCCAGTCATGGGTAGAGAATTGTTATGGTGGCTAGGAAGCTTCTACTGCGAGTAAGAAACACTTAATAGTTAGAAATGGGCCCTGAAACACCCACATATGCTCAGAACTTCTAAGTATGACTTCAGTGTTGGGATTCAAAGGAATCAGTAATTTGCTCCCTCTTTGGTGCGGCTGTATCATTGGCTGAAAAAGTTACCCATTTGAAGGTAGCGCCACTCTGCTCCACAGAACTCCGATTTTTAGTCCCGGCGCCCAAGTCCTACAGCTTTAAATGTGGTGCTTGCTACTGAATTCTTCCTAACATCGCTGACGTTTACGGTGGTTCTGGTGTTTTACATTGTGTTTTTTATCCTTTCACTTACCAGTGCCGTTAAAACCGAAGGACTCTTAGGTAAACAAAAAAAATTCATGTATGTTTGTAAAAGATAAATATTAGTGTCTCAAACTTTTTACTAATGTGCCTGACACTCTGCTAGATGTTCGTACTTACCGTATTAGGGTAGATAGTGACATTTTTGGCTTGTAAATTTTTTCCTCTTACGACAAAATGGTTCTTGATTTTCATATTAATGTCCATGTGAGAATATTTGAAAAGTACCCTAAATGTAGCAATTATACATACTATAATGGCACGGGTAGCAGCTGCTTACATAAATGTTGATACGGATTAAGCAGAACTGGCTGTTGTCTTGACAAGAAAATAGTCTTGTAGTTAAAATGTCAAGTGTGGATAGTTTCATGAGGTACACACATTGTACATTCAAGAGTGTATTATGAAGTCCATTTTCAGCCTTTAAAGAAACATCATATTGATTTAAGACAGTATTTCCTATCTTTATTGAATCATGAATTCCTTTTACTTATGTGAGTCCATTTAGTAATATTTCATCATCAATCTATAAATACCAAAACTTTTCCTCAGCGGACTTTTCTCTTTCAATAAGTTTTTTCGGGGAAGCCGGGATGGGTCAGTGGGTTGGGCGCTCACTTTGCAGCGCCGGGGACCGAGGATCGAATCCCGGCCCCGGCCCGTGCGGAACCATATGCTGAACTGGGAGCTCCCCCAGTTCAGTTCTCTCTCTGTCTCTGTATCTCTCTCTCTCTCTCTCTCTCCTCTGTCAAAATAAATAAAAAATATATATATTTTTTTAAAAAAAATAAGTTTTTTCTTATTTAATATGTAATACAAACTGTTTTGTGTAAGAAAAAGTTTGTGACATATAATAGTTCTACATTCCTAGATTAAAAATTAAGTACACTTTGCAGGATTAAAGTCAAGCAAAAACTGCTTTTATGACTGATTTTTGGAATTACTGTATTTTTGTTTTAAAAAATCAAGTTATTTTTTTGATTCTTCTTTCTAAATGACGAGAAGGTTTCAGGTTGTTACTTGTAAATGAAACAAGGGAGATATAACTTCTTATTCTATGGAGTGTAATCACCACTATATTACTCCTTTGAATATTCTATAGGATGTACTACGTGAAATATATGGATACAAAAGATCACCCTGAAGCAAAAAATAAAAATAAAAAACAAAGGCAGAATTATCAGTTTTAATGCTTTCCTTAACTACCATTTCAAGGATATTTTCTTTTTGCCTTCAATTTTAAACCAACGGCTCATTTGGAATATATAATAAATTACATTCCCGTGACTAAGAATAAAAACCATGCAGGTTTGTTTTGTTTTGTTTTGTTTTAGGGTTTGTTTTTTTGTTTGTTTGTTTGTTTGTTTTTAATCAGAACTGCTGGTGTGGTTACCAGTGTTCAGCAGAGTGATGAATCAACTGTGTGACTATTAAGAGCACATTTGGCTGATATGTATTAACTCTCCTTAGTGCGCACTCTTTTTTTTTTTTTTTTAAAGATTTCTTTATTGTTTTTGACAGAGACAGAGAGATACAGAGACAGAGACAGAGAGAAGGGGGAGGGCCCAGAACAGTCTCCATAGTTGCACATCATTGGTTTTTCCACATAGTTTCATTCCACAGGTGGGTGCAGGGCTGCACAGGGCAGGAACTGGGCCGGAGTCTTCACCCTGGTGAGAACTGAACAGGGGGAACTCCCCAGTTCAGCATATGGGTCTGCACAGGCCAGGGCCAGGATTCGATCCTCGGTCCCCGGGGCTGCAAAGTGAGCGCCTAACCCACTGAGCCATCCCGGCATCCCCAGTGCTCACTCCTTTGGAGTCTTTTAGAAGTTCCCAGAGTGTTCCATTTTAAAGTAAAAAATGTCAAATAGTTATTTGTTGGGAATTAAAAATAGAAATTGAAACAAGAACCATTATTGCCTTTTAAGATATGAGCCCTGGAATCATTTTTGTACACTATCTTCTGGGAAATGGTTTAAAGAATAACCTCAAAGTGACATAAATGCAAGATGACTCTTGAGATGCAGTAAGAGAATTATAACCTATTTGTATTTACTTTTTAATCTCAACATGTTTCTTTCCATTTTTGTGTTTAAAAAAAATTCTATACATGATAATAGGAGTATAAACTTTTTGAAATATATATACTGAAATGAATGGTAAAAATTTTTATTGAGAACTATGTAATCAAAAAAGCCTAGAGTGGGGCAGAGGATGCTCAATAGGTTGAGTGCTTGCTTTGCAACCACAGGGCAGGGAGATCGAACCCTGACTCTGGCCCGTGTGGACCCATATGCTGAACTGGGGAGATCCCCCAGTTCAATTCTCTCTCTGTCTCTGTATCTCTTTCTCTCTGCCTCTCGCTGTCAAAAACAATTAAAAAAAAATGTGATGATGCAGGAAATAAAAGAGTCACAGTGAGAGTTGACATCTTGAATAAGTTTTGTAATCAGATGATTACAGATGATTGCTCTCAGGCTGATGAAGTGAAAATTTAGAAGCTAAAAGGAACATTAAGTAAAATTAATTCACAGTCATGAATATATTAATCAAATTAATGAGCATTTTTCACCCTTAAATTCAAATCTTGAAAATTGATACATGAGAGTTGTTGGTTTATACTCTAAAATTTACTTTTTTTGATAATGATTTTTTACTTCAACTTGTGGCATGTCATAATTTTACCCATAAAGCTTCCAAACTTAAAAAAATTACATTTTGAAAAACTCACTTGATAGCTACTATCTTTCAAAGAGCAAAAGCATAAATACCAAGAGTAAGTGGAATAAACTATACTCTTTGTCCCCACTTCTGAGAGAAAAGAGGAAAATCTCCCTCTTTTTCCTTATCGTTGCCTTAACTGCCTATTTGATTGCCTAAGAGTAGGAGAAGCAAGGAAGCAAGGATTTCAATGTTTGTTGGGTCTTTGAACAGACAGATGGTATCCCCTAGAGGGAGATGACTAACCTGACATAGTTACCATGTTGGTCATTTCTTATGCACACAGACACCTCTGGGTATGATTAGAAAGCTAGAGGATAAAAAATAAGAAAAAAAAAAAAAAAAGAGAAACAGATCCATTCTGCAAAAATAAAGTGCTACATCAATTTAATTTACATAAAATGTGTTTTATTTAGAAACTATTTCTCCTTAATATGAATTGATTCATTCATTCAACAAATATTTTTAATCACCTATTATGTGCCAGCATATTTTAGTTCCTGGAAATACAATGTTAAAACAAAATCCTTGCCCTCCTATAGCTTACTTTCTAGTTAGCAAACAGACAATATCTATAATTTATATTAGAAAGCATATAAAGTAATTTTAGCTTATGATAAGTACTATGCAGGGTGGAATAATCAAATCTTTAACCCTGGTATGGCCAACTTGATACCATGTCTCCCTGTACTCCCTTGTATTTGGTCTTCCTTCTCTGCCTCATTTTCCTTTCCCGCTCACCCTAACTTCATTGACTTTGAACTTATCCATAAAGTGTTAGTATATAAGCTTTAGCTTGTGTCTATATTCCCACATGCTCCCTCTTTATCCCCATCCTACTGCCAATTAGAACATGAGTCAGCCTTAGCCTTGTTGTGACTGGTGTTATGCCTTTAGTTGCTGGATCTTGGGAAGGTCTGGGAAATGCTGGGGTAGCAAGAGCAGAGGATGTTACCAGGATCTGGAACAGCAGCTATTTACGTAGCACCATTGAAGTCGGGTATTTCAATGTGATATATAGCAATTGATGTAGCCATGCTAAAGTGTATTGCCTGAAAATTGGTCCTGGTACTATGAAGAAAAATAAAGCAGGCTAAGAAGGTGCAGAGTGATTTCTGAGAAGTATAAGTGCCCTTGGCAGGGGGTGTGTGTGTGTGTTTGTGTATGTGTGTGTTTGTGTCTGTGTGTGTGTGAGAGAGAGAGAGAGAGAGCAAGAGAGCAAGAGATCAAGATCCTAGTGTAAGACAAAAACCTTGTGGGTGGGTGTTTGTGTGTTTTAAGGGAAGCAGAAGATGCTAGGAGATCCTAGGAACCTCAGGAGGAGTGCCCCCTTTCTGAGGCTGATCTATGTCCATGTACTTGAATACATGTCCTCTGAGGCCTTGAATCATCAACTGTATCCTCACTTTATTTTTTACCTCTTCCTTAGTTCTACCTTTCCTTTCTTCCTACAAATGTGTAAGTCTCTTCCATGCTCTAAAAACCCTTCCTATGAGCATGACTGCCCATTGATTTATTCCATTTTCTATATCTTATATCCTCCCTCCATTTCATCATCTCACCTTCATTGTTCAACCTGCTAGAATATAGCTTTAGTCTCTAGGCTTCCATAAAAACTTTTCTCTCAAAAGTCACAAATCAACTCTTAATTGCTAAATCCAGGGGTTTTCTCTTCTTTTGTCTGATAGCACCTACCTACATTTGAAAACGCTGACCTCTGCCCACCATCTTGTAAAACACCACTGTCCCTCAGTTCTCTTTCATCCCAGTCCTCTTTCAGTCCCGTTGCCTCCTCCTAGATGTAAATGTCCCCAAAGTTCCGCAAAATTTTTTTTTCTCTGCCTTCTAAATTCCCAGCTCAGTGGCTTCACTATCCCAGTCAGTCACACCAAAAGACTTAACATAATTTGTGACCTCTTCATTCAGTCACACATTGATAGTAGCTGGGAGAAAAACAAAACAAAACATTTTCATATTCCTTTGCTTTCCCCACTGCCACTACCTTAACTCAGATCCTCATTAAGATTTTCTTTGACTTTGCAATATCTTTAAACCAACTATGTCTATTTCCATTTTCTCCCTTCTCCAGCCTCTTCTCTCTAAAGTCACCAATGTTTTATCTTTTAAAAAGACAGGAAATCCTTAAGTCTCCTATTTAAACCTTCAGTGATGGGAAAGCCGGGAT
>PVKE010004071.1:53341-67433 GCA_004027555.1 Craseonycteris thonglongyai
AAAAAAAAAAAAAAAGATATAAACCTTCAGTGGACTTCTGATTCTAAACAATAGTTTATCTCTGCTTTCAACCATTTTCTAAAATGATCATAAAGGAATGAAAAAGAAAAATTAATCTGGGATGCTCGGATGGCTCAGTGGGTTAAGCGCTCACCTTGCAGCCCTGGAGTCTGAGAATCAAATCCCAGCCCTAGCCCATGTGGACCCATATGCTGAAATGGGGTGTGGCCCCAGTTTGTTTCTCGCTGGGGCAAGCGAGGCACACCCCTGGCCCAGTTTGGGCCCTGCATGGCCCCTTGCCCACCTGTGTGGAATGAAATTATGTTGAAAACTGATGACCTACAACTATGGAGACTGCTCTGGGCCCTCCCCCTTCTCTCTCTCTCTCTCTGTCTCTCTCTCTCTCTCTCTCTCTCTGTTTTTCTCCATGTCAAAAACAATAAAATAGATCTTAAAAAAAAAGAAAAACAATTAATCCAGAAGGACTAAGAGAAAACAAGAGAAACTTTAATCAATTTATAGAAGATGAAAATTGAATGGAAGGGGGACCCCAGGATAGCTCAGTGATTGAGTGCTTGCCTCACAATTGCAGTCAGGGGTTTGATTTCCACCCCAGCCCACGCAACCTCCAAATGCTAAACTGCAGCATAACTGGTAACCGCTGAGATGGCTCAGTGGCAAAGGTAACTCACCTCCCATGCAGGAGGCCCTGGTTCGGTTTCTGCTCCATGAAGCCCCACTTCCACCTGTGTGGAATGGAACCATGTCACAACTAATAATGTACAACTACGGAGACTGCTCTGGGCCCTCCTCCCTTCTCTCTCTCACCTTCTCTCAGAACACACACACACACACACACACACACAACACACACACACAGAAAACTTGAATAACTCCAAATTCCCTGTCAACCAATTGAAAAAAAAAAACAATTGGATGGAAGAGTAGTAATTTATTTAGCAGGGTGGAGAAAGTTACAATTTAAGGAAAAAAATCATGATTGTTCATGAAAAGCAAGCTAATCAGCTCTGAAGAACCCTTCAAAGGCCCAGTGCTTATAGACATATCAAGCCCATCTGATGGTATTAGGTATAGGACCAAAAGTCTGTGAAAGGAATCCCAATTCCTCTCTTCCATCTCACAGACCCTAACTTCTAAAAATGAACAGACGGCCAAAGATCCCAGACACTGGAGGAAAACCTCCAGCACACAAGTAGGATGGAGAAAATAGGGTCAATGTAAGGAAAAGTAAACATTATTATACTCACAAAGAGAGGAGTTTGTGTATAAAAGTGGTATGTGTATGTGTGTGTATTGCATAATATATATAATAACAAGCTTTCTTATTAACTAATTATATTAATTATACATGTAATATATATCAGTTAACAAGAAAGAGTTTGATATACATTATACAAGGGCTATCTGGAAAGTATCCAACCATGTAACATGAAAAATAGAGGCATTCATCACTGATTTTTTTTTCCAGGCAGCCCTTATATATCTGATACATATTAGTCAACAGGAAAGAACTCTTGGAAATGAAAAATCTCACAAAATGTAGAATTAAGAGCAAAGAAATGGAAAATAGAAGAAAAATATTTGAACAAAAGAATCAATTTATGAAGTTCAAGTAATATGAGGTCTGGAAAGAGAAGAGAGAAAATGGAGAAAGGGCATTTATTAAAGAAATAATACAAAAATGTTCACTCTCCATTGCATCCTCTAAACAGCGAATGAGAACACACATTAAGTTACATTCTTATGAAATGTCAGTATCCTAGGCCTGCAGGGATGATCAACAAAGCGCACCCACAACAGAGAGGTGAGTCATGGGCAGAATGAAATCCTCATCCACTATGCTGTGAAGTCAATATCTAAAATAAATAAATAAGTAACCCCATAAGAACATTATTTAGAAATTTATCTGGAGAAGCCAGGATGGCTCAGCAGGTTAAGCACTTGCCTTGCAGCCTGGGGTCCTGGGATTGAATCCCGACCCAGGCCCATGTAGGCTCATGTGCTGGTCTATAGTGCAGCTGGTGGCCACCAGGATGGCTCAGTGGCAGGGGTTCTCACCTCCCATGTGGAGGGTCCCTGGTTTGGTTCCTGCCCCATGCGGCCCCACATCCAACTGTGTGGAATGAAACCAGGTCACAGCTAATGATGTACAACTATGAAGACTGTTCTGGGCCCCTCCCACTTCTCTTTCTCTCTCTTTCTCTCACCTTCTCTCAAACAATAAAATAAATCTTAAAAAAATAATAATATATCTGTAATTCAGGTAAAAAGAAGTGAAGACAATTGCCTGATGAATAGCACTGGGATAGAGCAGGGAACTACTGTTTTTAATTGTAAGCCTTTTAGTACCAGGTTTTCTTCAAAAATATAAACATGTATTATTTCAGAAAAAAGTAAGTACTACTAATGAAAACCTGTCTAGTTTCCCTGTTCCCTTTTGCCTACATAATAAATCTTAAATCTCCACAACATGATCTTTAAAAACAGGCCTCACTCACTCTGACTTCTTAACTCATCTATCAGCCCCTTTCTCCAGCCTCACATGTCCTTACATGCCAATCATTCATTCCTTTAAGCTCATGTATGGAGCCCCTACTGTGAGCTTGTGGGTATAGCAACATGTTTACCTACCTTCAGTGAACTGTATAGTGGCAGACACAGATGCATCAAAAATAAACACAGTGAAGTCAATTTGCTACATAAATAACAGTATGAACAAGACCTGCTCTATGAGAATCCAAAAGGAAGAACAGTATATTGCCCAAGTTTGTCTCTTATTCATAGCTCTGTGCCCTTCATAATGCTGGTTTGTGTGTTTCGGTTTGTTTGTTCTTGTGTGTGTGTGTACAGAAAAACAACATGAAACTTTCTCTTACCAGTCCTGCTCTCTACCTCCTCCTCCCAGAAACAAAGGCCTTTTCTCCCTTGCTCTCCAACCACTTTGTCCATTATGCTCTGATTCTGTCTCAGTCAAACAACATTATAACAATTAAGAACTTCAGCTCTGGGGTTGAGAGGACTCTGACACTTCCTAGATAAGTGACAGGGAAGGCTACATACGTGCTTAGGGTCCAGTTGCTTTATTTCTTCTTTAGGCAGTAGGACTACTGAGGTAATAGGGTTGTTTTGAAGATTATGTGAACGAATGCATTTAGAATGCTTGGAATTGGGGAAGCCGGGATGGCTCAGTGGGTTAAGCGCTCACTTTGCAGCCCCGGGGACCGAGGATCGAGTCCTGACCCCGGCCTGTGCAGACCCATATGCTGAACTGGGGAGTGACCCCAGTTCAGTTCTCACCAGGGTGAGACCCTGGCCCAGTTCCTGCCCTGTGCAGCCCCGCGCCCACCTGTGGAATGAAACTATGTGGAAAAACCAATGATGTGCAACTATGGAGACTGTTCTGGGCCCTCCCCCTTCTCTCTGTGTCTGTATCTCTCTCTCTCTCTCTCTCTGTCAAAAACAATAAAAATAAATCTTTAGAATGCTTGGAATCCAGTATTTATGACAGTCATGTCAATCTCCCCCATTGGATATATTCCTGAGGACAGGGAGTGTGTCTGATTTGACTTTTTGATTTTATGTCACCAGTGACTAGCCCAGAGCTTAACATCTGTGTTTGCTCTGATGACAAGAAAGCAGTCTAAGAAGGCTTAGTGGAGACTGTGGGACCTGAACTGAGGTTAAAGGATGGATAGCATCTAGCCAGGTCGTGGGAGTGGCCAGTACAAACACTGTATTATTGCGAAAGAGCATGTGGGAGCCTGTGAGGCAATCAGCCTTTTTTTTGCAGAGAAGGTGTATATTGATTTAATGAGAGTTAAGGTTGGTAGGTGAGATTATATTGTGAGAATGAACACAAGCAAAGGTGTTTATATGTGAGGTGGTAAAAAGGACTCTGGAGGCTCTTGAGCAATAATAATATGACAATAACAATACTTGAGGAAGGTTAGTGTGTCAGTTAGCAGGATGCACGACTGAGATTCCGGGCCTGTTTCCTTCCTGCACTCACCACACCCGATGAGTCACAATACTTGGGATGAAGCTAAGTGAAGAGCCTGCATCTGAGAAGTTTTAGCAATGAAAAAAAAAAAAAAATAGAGATGAGTCAGTGGCTATCTATAAAGAGCAGCAGAGTCAAGCAAAGATAAATTTGAAAATGAGGCAGGGGACTCTGGGATGGCTCAGCAGGTTAAGTGCTCACTTTGCGGCCCCGAAGCCTGAGGATTGAATCCCAGCCCTGGCCCATGTAGACCCATATGCTGAACTGGGGTGTGCCCCCAGTTCAGTTCTTGCCAGGGCCTATGCAGAAGGCTCCCAGCCCAGTTCCTGCCCTGTGCAGCCCTGTGCCCACCTATGGAGTGAAACTATATGGAAAACTAATGCTGTCAACCATGGAGACTGCTCTGGGCCCTTCCCCTTCTCTCTGTCTGTCTCTGTCTGTCTCTCTGTCAAAAATAAATAAATAAATAAATATTTTTTTAAAAAAAAGAAAAGGAGAGCAGATTTAGAATTAAACTGGGAGAACAACGTTCTTTTTATTAAATTCAGAAAATACTTATTGAAATAAAAATACTTGTCGAGCCTCTATTACAAGCATAACACTATTAAGTACTGTGATAAATACAGGGTCCCCTCTCTTTAAGTAAAGGAAATAATACAGGTTCACACATCTCCCTATATAAGGAGCACAAGAATGCTGGGAGAGCATTCTACAACAGTGTTTCTCAAACTTTTACATCTCAGGGCCTCTTCACTCTTAAAAATTATTGAGGGCGCGGCTCCTAGGTGTCCTCGCCAGGTCGCTTTGCTGATCGATAACGCGCATAAGTGACAGTACCCTGCTTTTAGGGGGCGCGCCGTGTCCTTCTGTTTGAGTACTAGCAGCGACATGACGGGGTACACGCCAGACGAGAAACTGCGGCTGCAGCAGCTGTGAGAACTGAGAAGGCGATGGTTAAAGGACCAGGAGCTGAGCCCCCCGAGAGCCGGTGCTGCCCCCGCAGAGGATGTGGCCTATGGAGAGTTTCTGGAATAAGTTTCTTCAGGACCCAGCGCCCTGGAAGAATGTGATCTATAAGACATACCGACACAGTATCTTTGCTTTTACTCATGTACTTATACCTGCCTGGATTATTCATTATTATCTCAAATATCATGTGAATACAATTGTTCAGAGGAAGCCCAGAATATTCCCAGGTGATACAATTCTGGAGACCGAAGTAATTCCACCAATGAAAGCATTTCCTGATCAACATCATTGAAGATTACTTTAAAATTTCAAAGGCATTAGAGCCCAAGTTTTGTTGCTATATTACCATATATACTGAATATATTTTCTGGAAAAGTAACTTAATAAAGTTTACCCTCAGATATGTGTTGTCTGTTTTTTCCCAAACACTGTACAATTTGAGATTCTGAATTATTTAACAATAAGTAAAAACTGGACTTGTTAAAAAAAAAAATTTATTGAGGATCCCAAACAGCTATTGTTTATGCACCTTATGTCTATCATAATTTTCCAAATTCAAAAGTAAAACACAATTTTAAAATATACACCTATTTTAAGTAAATATTAAAACCATTACATGTTAACATAAATAATTTATGAAAAATGTATTTTCCAAAACAAACAAAAATAAGAAGTTACTGTTTTATATTTCAAATTTCCTTAATGTCCAACAGACAGAAGACACCTGGATTCTCATAGCTGCCTCTGCCACTCAGTCATTCGTGATATATTGTTTTAAGTATGTGAAGAAAATCTGGACGCACACACAGAGTAGGAAAAGGGAAGAATTGGAAGACCTCTTGAATGGGTTTTGGGGACCAGACCCCCCAGGGGTCCTTGGCCCACATTTTCAGAATCCTTTTTCTAAATGGTAATCAGCTATTTGACTCCAATTGGGATCTATTTGCAAATAACACTCCCATTTCCAGTACCAGCAAGAGCTAATAGACAGAAAGTACAACACTAGTCAATTATTTTTAAAAAATAATATCCTTCTCTTTAAAAAATATACATAATACAAGTTTAAAAGATATATGTGAAAAGAAAATTGTCCTCCTACCCATGTCCCTCCAATACCCAGATTCTCACACAGGAGGCAACCAACATTACTAGTTTTTTGTCTTTCCTGCCAGAAATATTCTATGTCTATATCAGCATATGTCATGCAACAGCCAATTAATAAAATACCTTAGAGATGTTATATAAATATAAAACATGCATTATTTTATAATGCCGCTTATTGTGGATATAGAATGTTTAGTTTTCTGTTATTACAAACAATGCTATCAATACCCTTATTCATGCATGTATTATAAAGTTATTTTAGCTTCATCATCTATTAAATGAGAAAGTGCTATTGATTTATAGTTTTTATTTGCATTTCTATTTTCATAAGTGTTCTGTTCCAATGAGGTATTTCTTGCTCATTTCCCTATTAGATCATTGATTTTACTGATTTGTAGAAACTTATTATATAGGAAGGCACTGCTACAAATGAGGAATTCTTGCAAGCCTGAAGATATAAAGTATGAAGACACAAGGCAAATGTGGGGCAGGGTGTCCAGATAAAGTGAAACAAACAAGCAAAAAAACAAAATAAACACACTGAAAGGGGAGGTGAAAGACCAACTTTTTCTTTCCTTTTTTTTATTGTTAAATTTATTGGGGTGACATTAGTTGGCAACAGCTACATAGTTTCCAGGTGTACAACTCCTTTTTTTTTTTTTTTAATTGTTTTTGACAGAGAGAAAAAGAGAGACAGAGAGAGACAGAGAGAGACAGAGAGAAGGGGGAGGACCCAGAGCAGTCGCTATAGTTGTACATTCATTTTTGATATGGTTTCGTTCCACTGGGCAGGAACCAGGCCAGGGGCCTCCACTTCCCAATGAGAACTGAACTTGGGGTACACCCCAGCTCAGCATATGGGTCCACACAGGCCAGGGCCGGGATTCAGTCCTCTCACCATGGGGCTACAAAATGAACACTCAACCTGCTGGGCTATCCTGGCTTCTCCCAGCTTTTTTCTATTTCACCTATTTTCTAGGCCTGTGCTTCTTGGTACAGAGATCTCTAAGATGAATTTTGTAAGGTTCAATAAGGCTCACTGAGGTTCAGGAAGAAAATATTAAAACTTGTATTTAAATTTATTTTTTATCTAAATACTGGAAATTAATTTTTACTAATATTTAACATATAGATTGCCACTTGCATCTCTGCTCAGTCTGAAGGTCAGATTGTCACAGAAGGTGGTGGGTATCCAGTCACAAGGACAGGAATTCTACAATTGTCAGCCTCATGTGTTTGCTCCTTTTCAGCACATTTTGACATGATGGTAGACTAAAAGATTTACCAATTATAATATCTAGTTTTAAGTAAACTAACCTCACAAAATGGGTGTTGGTGCCCCGCCAGGATGCTCCTTCCTGGTCTTGCGTCCATTTGGCACAAGCTGTGACTCATCTCATAGCTGTGACCCTCCTACTTTGGAGAATTGCCCTAGAATGATGGGAGCTACCTGATTAGGGAGGTTATACACCACCCACCCCTCCCACCCTCATTTCAGGTGGCTGGTAGCCAATGGCTGAATGAAAGGGGCTGCAAAAGGCTTGCCCCCTTTCCTCAAGGTGAGACAACTCCGTGGTGCCATCCATGCTTCAGAGCCTTTGAGGAAGAACTTGAGCTGAACGCCTGTCTTTGCCTAGCCTGTTCCCCTCCCTTATTGTGTTTCCCTCACTGCCTTACAGGCTTTATCTGATATCACTCTGTCAACAAAATCATGGGCACAGAAATCCTCAGCTCAGACACTGCTTTGTGAGAACCTGGACTAAGATAATAACATATGATTCTAAAAGTCATCCAAAGGAAACAAGCATTTAAAGAGCCTAGTAATAAGAGAAAAAGCAACAAAAATGTGGCAGGATTGTATTTTTCTTATTTCCAGTATAATTCCTTTTTTTTTTTTTAAGATTTATTTTATTGTTTTTGACAGAGACAGAGAGAGACAGAGAGAAGGGGGAGGGCCCAGAGCAGTCTCCACAGTTGCACATCATCAGTTTTCTACATGGTTTCATGCCACACAGGTGGGCGGGGGCCTTGCAGGGCAGGAACTGGGCTGGGCGCCTCCCACATGGGAAGCACACCCCAGTTAAGCATTTAGAGCTGTGTGGGCCAGGGCAGGGATTTGATACTTGGTCCCGGGGCTGCAAAGTAAGTGCTTAACCAGCTGAGCCATCCCGGCTTTCTCCTAATTTCTTATTAGCTAAAATATGTAATAAAAATGAGTTTAATGAGCTCTAACAAGAAGTTAGCCTGGAACCCATGTAATTTTTACTAACCAATGTAACCCTAATAAATTTAACAATAAAAAAAAGTTAGCTAAAAGAATTAACTATTAAGAAGACTATTTTAAATGTGGATTTCTACTTCTCTAGAAAATGAATCTTGCCTTAGTGACTATAATTGTTTGAAATATTAGCTAATAATAACATAAGAACAATATTAGCAAGGTATTTAAAATCTATGCATCCAGTATATGATGCTAAATCACAACAATCTTTTTCAGTGATATTTAAAATTATATGACATGTAATACTTTATACAATGCTACTAAATTTAGTGATAAATGTGTAGAATTCTAAGATTTCTTTCTTCTGAGCTTTCTTACTTAACAGTGAAAGATAAAACAAAAATGGCAACAATGAAAAAGAAATCAATTCATATTCCATTGGGGAAATATATCTTTCCTGCTACGGTTAAAATAGCTAAAAGAATTTTACAAAAGAGACAAACTAAAACACATTCTTTAGGTAATATATACTAAAGGGAACATGTGTCAAAATGTTAAAAATATTGTCAAAAGTTGAAGAAAAAGTGTTAGGACAAAGTGGGATGCTGGGATAGCACAGCAGGCTGAGCACTTGTCTTGCAACTGTGAGGTCTGGCCCTTGCTTGTGCCAACCCACATGCTGAACTGTGGCACACAACTGGTAACCACCAGGATGGCGGCAAAGGCTCTCACGTCCCAAAGGTTCTGAACCCTCAGTTCAGTTTCACCCCATATGGCCCCACACCCATCTGTGTGGAATGAAACTATGTCAAAACACTAATGATGCACAGCTATGAGACTGCTCTGTGAGCTCTCCTTTTCTGTCTGTCTCTGTCTGTCTCTCTCTCTCTGTCAAAACAATAAAAATAAATCTTAAAAAAAAAAAAAAAGAAAGAAAGGAAAGTGTTTCAAATTTCCTGTCCTTTCCTGTGCTGACAAGGGGCTCTCTGTAAAATGCAATGTTGGCAGGTACATTGGGAAACAGAAAAAAAGCAACTAGTTATCTGTTCCTTCAAGGAAACAGTGACATTTTAACAATGAATGGGAAAGTAATTGCTTATCAAAAGCAAGTATAATTTGAAAACACATTTGAAAATGTTTCCATCATTCTGTGATTTTATTGCTGAAAATGACGTAAGTTTGTTACCGATAAAAACTCAAATACATGGAAATTTGGAAACAGAATTGTCAACCTTGTTTGACATTTTTCCAAATGAAGAGTTACTATAGATTTTTAATCTATTTGTTAGATACAAAAACACAACCTCTGACTGACCTTAGGGAAGATGGGTATTTCTGGTAGAATTTCAATAAAAACTCTTCCATAATTAGACTATTAGAACAGAAAAAAAATAAGTAGCCTGATTTTGAAATTCTTCCTTTTGAATCTTAGTACCTTTATGAGGTATGTTTTTCATCTATTATAGACATTAAAATCAAGAAGTTAAATAAATTGAATGTAGAATTAGACTTTCATGTAGCTTTATATCCAAAATGTTAACCAGGATTTTTCTGAAATAATAAAATTATTATTAATATTTTTGGTGAGCAAAATATTTAAAAATCATTAATCAGTAAAAATTATTTTACAAATCTCTTATTTAAAAAAAAATCCCTGTTCCATATGGATTTTATAATATAAAGAACATTATTATAGTACATATTAGGTCAGCAGTCCCCAACCTGTTTGGCACCAAGGACCAGTTTTGTGGAAGACAATTTTTCCACGGATGGGAGGGTAGAGGGGAAGTTTCAGGGTGATTCAAGTTCATTATATTTATTATGCACTTTATTTCTATTATTATTACACTGTAATATAACGTTATAATGAAGTAATTATACAACTTACCATAATGCAGAATCCGTGGGAGCCCTGAGCTTGTTTTTCTGCAATTAGGTGGTCCCATCTGGGGGTGATGGAAGACAGTGACACCCAAAGTGTGTTGCCACCACTGACCTGACAGGAGGCAGAGCTCAGATGGTGACGCAAGCAATGGCGAGCAGCTGTAAATACAGATGAAGCTTCACTGGCTCGGTCGCCCCTCACCTCCTGCTGTGTGGCCCAGTTCTTTTTTTTTTTTTTTTTAAGATTTATTTTTACTGTTTTTGATCGAGAGAGAGAGACAGAGAGAGACAGAGAGAAGGGGGAGGGCCCAGAACAGTCTCCATAGTTGCACATCATTGGTTTTTCCACATAGTTTCATTCCACAGGTGGGAGTGGGGCTGCACAGGGCAGGAACTGGGCTGGGGTCTTCACCCTGGTGAGAACCGAACTGGGAGCACTCCCCAGTTCAGCACATGGGTCCAAATGGGCCGGGGCCAGGATTCGATCCTGGGTCCCCAGGGCTGCAAAGTGAGCGCTTAACCCACTAAGCCATCACGGCTTCCCGAGGCCCAGTTCTTAACAGTTCATGTCCCAAGGGTTGGGGATCCTTGATATATGTAAGTTATTAAAGATTGGGGTTAGATACTTACATTTTTTTACGGTGAACGTACAATCAACAGAGTAGTGACCACTGGTTTAGTGAATAGTAAGTACCACATTAACAGAATGCTGTTTACTCTTTTATCAAACTCCCCAAGCTGATACAATGAAGTATTTTAATTGCATTCTAGAATGAGTGAAAAGCCAAGATGTAAGAAAAAAAAGATAACTTTTCATTTTTTCTTGGCCAAACAACCTGAAATTTTACATGAAGTAATGTAGTGTATGTAACTCAAGCATCCTTCCTAATGGAAGAGTTATGCCAACACAGCAAACATGGTAACCAGCCTGCTGCATGGTGGCTGTGCCTTACTTGTTACAGAGAGCCAAATGCGATAGACCACATATGAGTTCTGCTTTCACATTAATTCTACTCAATACATAAACGTGATCCCATGGATATCATATTATCTCCATTTCACCACACAGCTAAATCGCTCTTGCATTCATAGAGGTGGAGAGAATACATCAGCATCTCCCCTAAAATCTCCCAAAGAATGGACATTTTGGCAGACATTCCTATTTTGTTGGCTGAGGTAAAAAAGGAACAAGAATGAGTTCCCTCAAACACAAAAAGAAAATCCTAAAGGCAATTGGTTATAAATTTAATACATAAAGATCAATAGCTTTCTCATACACAGAAAAAACTCAGGAAATAAAATGAATAAGATCCCATAAACTATTTAAAAGATTATACACTCAGGGACAAACCTAAGAAAAGTGCTGGGCCTGTATGAAGCCAATTGAAGGATAAAGAAGATGATTTGAGTACATTTTTCAGTCAGCTCAGTTGTCACTTCTTGTTTCTATGTGCAATTATTTAGTTAATCTCTATTTCCCTTTCTGCATTTCATAAAATCTATGATAATGGATTTATAACTTAAAATACATTTACATCTTCAGTTCTTAGTAAAGTTCCTGGTGTAATACTCAATAGGTGTTTTTCTTGAGTGAATGATGAATGAAAGAATGAATGAATTAAGGAGAGAATGAATAAGATGAAAAGACATATATTGTACTTGGTTAGAAAGACTTAATATTGTATAAATGTCATTTATATGTAAATTAATCTGTACATTGAATATAATAATCAGAATATCAACAGAATTATTTTTGGGAACTTGACAAAGTGTTATTAGAATTTATCTAGATTCTGAAAATGAGTGGTGGTGATAGCTATATAACAATATGGATGTGCACAAAAAACTGTACACTTAAAAATAGTAAAAAATCATAAATTTTGTGTATACTTTATGACAATAAAATATCTGGCAAGAGATGCCGGGATAGCTCAGCAGTTGAGTGCTTGCCTTACAATCACAAGATCCAGGGTTCAATTCCCCACCCCAGCCTGTGAAAAGCCATATGCTGAACTGCATGCAACTGATAACCACTGGGATAGCTCAGCAGTGAAGGTTCTCATCTTCTCTGTGGGAGGTAGCAGGTTTGGTTCCTGCTCCGTGCAGCTCCACATCCTTTTTTGTTATTGGTTACAAAAACCATTCCATTGAATAATAATATATATGACATATATGTATATTTGTTTTGTTTTGTTTGGAATAATATTTATGTGAATGACATACAAAGGGTTAATATGCCAAGAGCTCTTACAGATCAGTAAGAGAAAGAAAAACAAGCCTAAAGTAAAATCAACAAATACATGAATACTAGTATATGACACAAGGAAAAAAATAAATACTTGGAGAGATGCTTAATACTATAAATAAATAAATGCAACATAAAACAATAAAAATAATTTTTAGAATGAAGCATTTTTCATTCAGAGTGAAAATAAGAATAAGTTCAATAACATCCATCTCATATTGGTAATGAATAAGGAAGCAGGCACTCTCATACCATTGGTGGCTCTGTAAACTGATATAACCAAAAAATCCAAAAAAGCTTTGACTCACCGATTCCACTTGCATAAATGCATAAAAATATATATGTAAGGATGGTCACTATATTGCTTTAATTTTACAAACCTAGCAATATAATAAATGCATAAAGTAGCATACTAGTTAAATCATGCTACAAGAATACAATAATATTCAGGCATTAAAATTAAATAGATAACCATTTTTTTTACAGGGGTGAAAGAATAGTTTATGAATAGAGAAAATAGGAAAAGCACACTTCCAAGAGGTGGAAGCGGGCCTTGAGCAAGAAGAGGTGGCTCAAAAGGCCCCTTCTTATCCATTTTTAAATGAAGACTGTACAGCACCATGCACAGGGTTAGGCAGAAGTAAAGCCCCTTTTTTATCAGCTGGTAATCTATACCAAATCTTTTATTACAAAATCATAAACATGTAATTCTATAATATAACAATATCACACTCAAGCACATTACATAACATTTTAGGTGAAACGTTCATATTGCTGTCTCTCTCGTGCGAGCCAAAGCATGCTTTACTTCTGCTAGACCCTGTATACAGCTCATTTTATTTGAATTGACTTTAAGAATATATATGATGATGTACATATTTTAAAATGTCTACAGAAGAATAGGTCAACAGTGGTCGCCTCTGAGGAGGAAGAATAACTGAGGGAGAAGACATTTTTTTATTTTATTCTCATTTTTTTTAAAGTAACCATGAGCAAGTTTTATTAATTTATGACAAAGTTTTAAAACTATCAATGCAACAAAATAGTCGCATAAAATGACTACATTTAAATGTCATGACAAGTGATAACAAGTGCTGGAGAGGCTGTGGACAAAAAGGAACCCTCATACACTGCTGGTGGGAATGTAAACTGGTACAACCACTATGGAAGGCTGTATGGAGATTCCTCAAAAAATTACGAATGGAATTACCATATGACCCAGCCATCCCACTACTGGGCATCTACTCAAAAAACCTGAAAACCTTAATCTTTAAAGATGTTTGTACCCGCATGTTCATCGCAGCACTGTTCACAGTGGCCAGAACATGGAAACCAAAATGCCCTTCGATAGATGACTGGATAAAGAAGATGTGGTACATTTACACAATGGAATACTACTCAGCGATAAGAAATGATAAAATACAGTCATTTGTGGCAACATGGATGGATCTAGAGACCATCTTATTAAGTGAAATAAGTCAGACTGAAAGAATCCGGAAACATATGACCTCACTTATAGGTGGAATATAAAACTGAAAGTTACAAAGACACAGAGACCTATGGACACACCCAATAACTTGGTGATTGCCTGAGGGAAGGGGAGGAGGGGGGAGGGAGAGAGGGAGGGGAGGTGGGAGAGGGCACCAGC
>PVKE010004072.1:0-67205 GCA_004027555.1 Craseonycteris thonglongyai
AAAAAAAAAAAAAAAAAAAAAAAAAAAAAAAAAAAAAAAAAAAAAAAAAAAAAAAAAAAAAAAAAAAAAAAAAAAAAAAAAAAAAAAAAAAAAAAAAATTCAGGACAGTTTAAGAGTACCAAAAGAAGAAAGAGAGCAAAGAACTAAAAACATATTTGAAGAAATAATGACGAAAAACTTCCCTAACAGAAGGAAATAAACATACAAGTCCAAGAAATACAGAGACTTAGAAATAAGATGAACTCAGAGGTCCACACCAAAACATATTATAATCAAAATACCAAAAGTAAAAGACAAAGAGAGAATCTTAAAAGCAGCAAGAAAAAAGCAGTTACTTAGCTACAAGGGAGATCCCATACGACTGTCAGCTGACAGAAACTTTGCAGGTCAAAAGGGATTACACAAAAATATTCAAAGCGATGAAAAGCAATAACCTACAACCAAGATTACTCTACCTAGGGGAAGCTGGGATGGCTCAGTGGGTTAAGCGCTCACTTTACAGCGCTGGGAACCAGGGATCGAATCCCGGCCATGGCCACAGCCCGTGCGGAACCATGTGCTGAACTGGGAGCTCCCCCAGTTCAGTTCTCTCTCTGTCTCTGTATCTCTCTCTCTCTCTCTCTTTCTCTGTCAAAAAACAATTGAAAAAATAAATAAATAAATATTAAAAAAAAAAAAAAAAGATTACTCTACCTAGCAAAGCTATCATTTAAAGTCAAAGAACATATAAAGAGCTTCCCGGACAAAAGAAAGCTAAAGAAGTTCATCAACATCAAACCAGCATTACAAGAAAGGTTAGATACTTCTTTAAGAAAAAAATAAGTAGGAGATGCTGGGATGGCTCAGTAGGTTGAGCACTCATCTTGCAGCCCCAGGGTCTGTGGATCAAGTCCCAGCCTCGGCCGGGTCCTATACCTGAGGACCCATATGCTGAACTGAGGTGCACCCCCTGTTCGGTTCTCACCAGGGCAAGCCTCCTCTGTGGGAGGTCCTGGGTTTGGCTCCCAACCAGGTGGGAGTCTCCCAGGCCCCAGCGGGTCCCTGCCCTGTGCAGCCCCACCCCCATCTGTGGAGTGGAGCTATGTAGTGACATGCAACTGTGGACTCTGCTCTAGGCCCTCCCCCTTCTCTCTGTCTCTGTCTCTGTTAAAAACAATAATAATAAAAAAAAATGTATAAAAATATAAATAAAATGGCAATAACTAAGATCTTTTTACATATGTATCAATAATCATTTTACATGTAAATGGATTAAATGTTCCCATCAATAGATATGGTGTCTGAATAAGAAAACAAGACCTTTACATAAGCTTCACTTCAGATTGAAAGACACACAGACTGAAAATAAAGGTCATGAAAATGGGAATGGAAAAATAAAAGCTGGAGTAGCTATACTTGTATCAGAAAAAATAGACTTTAAAACAAAGCCTTTAACAAGAGAATAGGAAGGATCCAATAATCCAAATTCTGTGTATTTATCTGAAGAAACCCAAAACACTACTTTGAGTGGGCCATGTGAATCCATATGTGCACTGAAGCAGTACTTGTAATGGCCAAGATGTGAAGGCAACCTGGGTATCCATCAATGAATTAATGGATAAAGAAGAGGTAGTACATTTAATATTATTCAGCCATATGAAAGAACGAAATCTTGCCATCTTCAACAATACAGATGTACCTAGAAGGGATGGTGCCGAGTCACATGGAGAAAGACAAATGCCATTTGATTTTACTTACATGTACAATCTAAAGAACAAAATATATAAACAAAACAGGAATAAACTCATAGCTACAAAGAACATTTTGATGGTTGCTATCTGGGAGGGGGTATGACAGGGTGGGTTTTTTTGAAAAAGGGGAAGGAATAAAGTACAAATTGTTAGTTGCAAACAGTCATGGGGGGTTAAAGTACAGCATAAGGAATTTAGTCAATAATACTGTAATAACTGTGTGGTGTTAGATGGGTACTAGATTTATCTGGGTGATCACGTTGTAAATTAAATAAGTATCTAGTCACTGTGCTGTATACCTGAAACTAATATAATATTGTATGTTAAGTGTAATTGAAAAATAAAAAAATTATTTTAAAGAAACAGAATAGGCAGAGCAGATATATCTTAAATTTTTAGGAGGTGGCAGCAGGAGAAAAAAATTAAGAAAAGTAGATATTTTAATTTAATCTAATCTTTTGATGAAATAGATAACCATGCACATATGTTAAAAAGAACATGCCTGTGAATTCTCATAATTTAACAATTATTTATTTAAAGTTTACTATACACCAGGCACTGCTCTAAGGTACTAGGCATAAAGCAATAAATAAGTCAGATATGGTATATGCACAAACAGAACTTAATACTTTTTGGGATATGGGAAAAGAGGACATTGAAACAAGCAATATAATTTTAAATCATTACAACTGAAAAAACAAAGCAGAGTAACTAACAGAGGATGTGGATCATTATTATGTCAGCAGCTATGAATAAAAATGCTGGCACCTGGGCTGAACAATTGAATAAAAAAGAGCCAACCATTTAAAGACATGAGAAAGAAGCATTCATGACAGAGAAAACACACAGTAAGTTCCTGAATTAGCAGTAAGCTTGGTACTGTAAAAACTAAGTCAGAGGTAGTCAGGGACCATATCTTTTTTGAGGCTTTAAGTCTTGGTATGAAGTATAGATTTTAAATAATTTAGATTGCCACTAGAATATTATATGTAGAGGAGTGACATGATGTGATTGTTTTAAAAATACTGCTCTGGTTCATGCATGGAGAATGAATATATTGTATGAAAATTGAAGTAGGAAGATCAGTTAGAAGGTAAACAGTCAGACTTCCAGTATAAGATAAAGCAGAGGTCAAGTACAAGGCAGATAAACTGGGAGATCTGAAGGTGCATGATCTATAGTAGACTTTAAATAAATTACTGTTGAATGACTGGGATTCAGTGGTGTGTCATTTTTTACAAATATGCAGGGTTATTCCACAGAAGATTAAATTATAGTATCTACTTTTTCCTACTCCCTTTTCCTGCCATCTCAAAAGGTTAAAGGCAATTCTGTGACACTATATGGTTAAGATAAGCAGACAATTTTTGAGATACGTTTGGAAACAAAGGCAATGGGATTTGTTGATGAGTCGTATTCAGGTATGAAGGAAAGAGAGTAATTAAGAACTCCCAGGTTTGGGCTTAAAAAAATGGGATGATGGTACTATTTCCTAAAATGGCAAAGACTAGGGGAGGAACAGATGGGAGAGTGCACAGGGAAAGCAAGTAGACACATTAAGTAGACAATTTGACATACGGGTCCTAGAGCTCAAGGGAAAAGTCAGAGCTGTTGATATAAATTTGGATGTTACCTTCATATTTACCGTTTTTAGAGCTAAGCAACTAAGCATCTGTGTGTGAGAAGTCAAGAATGATGGAGGGGAGATACCATGTGACTACACAGAACTGGTTATGTCCAGATATGTCGAATGTAACCTGTTATATCCAAATATGTTTAATATAACAACAACAACAAAATATTACAATGAAGGCAAAATTTATCAGTCTGCCCTCATCGCATCCATTTTATTACCTTCATTTTACAGAAAAGGTTGGGATTCAAAAGTTACAAACAGAATCAAGAAACATATGACCTCACTTATAGGTGGAATATAAAACTGAAAGAAACAAAGAAACAAAGACTCATGGACACACTCAATAGTTTAGTGGTTACCTGAGGGTAAGCGGGGAGGTGGGTGGGAGAGATGGGTGGGGGAAAGTAGGGAGGGGGAATCAAACATAGAGTGATGGAAAGTGAGCTGATTTTGGGTGGTGAGCACATAATGCGATGTATAGACAATGTAATATAGAATTGTACACCTGAAAACAATGTAATTGATATCAATTATTGTCACCCCAATAAATTTAACAACAACAACAAAAAAGTGACAAACAGCTTAACAAAGTCCACTTGGGAAGGAACAAGTGTTTATAACTATGATGCCTATTCTACATACTAATTTATGCCACCTTCCAAAAACAGGAGTTATAAGAAATGAACATTTAATAAACACCCAATTTGGCCAAAATTGCTTTGTGACCAGACAAAGATTTAAATCAAATTTTGTAAGGCTAGAGCTCATGCTTTTGGTACACTCTTTCCAGTGTAATCCATTTAAGAAGAAATTAATTATGGCATTCCAGGGGATATTTTTCTTTTTTTTTTAAAGGAAAGGAAATAAATTTTCCTTCATTTTCCTGCTAGTGGCTGCAGATTAAAATGAAAGGACTTAGAATATACCATTTTCTCCACAATTCTGGCAGGACAGGTAATCATTCATTTCAGTGTGACTTAAAAACAGTGTTGTTGTTTTTTTTCCAGCTTATAATGAACTACAAATAGTAATTGTTATAAAATATATTTTCATGTTCTGTATATTCAACCAGTTTTTGTTTTGAACCCCTTTCACTTAGTTTTTTCTTTAAAATTTCTGTTAAAATATGTGTGTGCATATCTGTTGGATTAAAGAGAATGAATTTGCCCATCTTCAAGTTCAGGTAGTCAAAGATAAGAATATACAATATTCTGGAGTAGAGTAGGAAACAGACATCTTAGCTCAAATTCATAACAAAACAGGGCTGAAATACGGTGAGGAGGAGTATCTTAGATTACTTGAGATTACTAATTTCTCCCTATCTTTCATTTTTCCATCATATACTGAAAGACAGAGGGAAAAAAATACCCAAAACAGTATGGAAAATTAAGATGCTTCCCACAAGTATCACTAAAACAGATCTAAAAACCAAAATGGGTTACTAGTCAAACACATAGCAGCAAAGAGGTTTTAAAACGGAAATAATTAAAAAAAAAAAAAGAAGAGTTTCATTAAGAATCCTACCGGGGAAGCCGGGATGGCTCAGTGGGTTAAGCGCTCACTTTGCAGCGCTGAGAGCCAAGACCGAGGACCGAGGACCGAAGGCCAAGGATCAAATCCCAGCTCAGGCCAGTGAACATCCATATGCTGAACTGGGGAGTTCTCCCAGTTCAGTTCTCTATCTCTATCTCTATCTCTCTCTCTGTCAAAAATAAATAAATAAATAAATCTTAAAAAAAAAGATGCTTTTAAGAATCCTACAAAATCAAATGCTTTGACGGAGCACATAGTGAATGAAACACATAAAGATTCAAATCCCAACTCACAGAGAGCAACTTCTAGCTCTCTGTGAATCTGGACAAGCTCCTTAACTCCTCTGGGACCATTTAATGTATAAAATGGCATATGTAAGACTCTCATAAGCATTTAGCAGAAGAATGTAATTAAATGCAAAGTACAATGCTTGCACAGGGATAGCTATCATTTTGTTATCTGCAAGAAAAAAAAATGTATTTTTTTTTTTTAGGTCAAATGTTGACTTTTTAATAATGAAAAACCCAATAGGTTCATAGTATTGTTATTGTTACCTTAAGCCGATATATTTCCATTTTGTGAGTGTTAAAGTCAAATTCTATCTAAACTAAGAGGTTTGATTAATGATACCTAAAACCATATCCTCTGACTAAAGATTTTTTAATAAACCAACTCTGTGGGCCTTTTTTCTAGCAGGGGTCTCCAAACTACAGCCCCCCTCTCATCGGCCCATGGAGACCTTTTTATCTACGGGAAAAATTTACGGACATTTACGTGTATCCTGCCAAGATCAGCCGCTTACTTTTTCTACTTCTGTTCACAGTCAATGAGATGATATAACTGCTGTTTGATAGTTAATGCGGTCCTCGGGCTGAAAAGTTTGGAGACCCCTATTAGGGCCTTAAATCCTCGTGTCTCAATCCCAGAGCCTGTATAACTCAACCTCTGCATTTTTCACCAGACCCTATGGGTGTCTACTTCAGCTGTGTATATATAAATTACTTACTGAAGAAAGCTACCCTACAACATATTCCAGTGTCTGCTTCTGATCACTGCTATAGTCCTCTTTTCAAGAATGCCTTCCTACCTTTATTTTAAAAGATCAAATTTAGACAAATTAAATTTGGCTATATTTCATACGTCAAATTCTTTTTTATTGAACTTCAAATTACATTCACTCTTTTAGCTAATTCTAGAGAAATGGCAATTTAACAACTGGGGGTTGCTAAATCACTAAGAAAAATTTAATTGAAAGCTAAATAGTAATTGCTAGTCTGCCTGATTGTATTTATTTTTAGGATTGAATAAAGAAAACTAAACTTTAATATCCTTCTGTCCAAAAACCACAATGATTTTAAATTAGTAATTAGAAGAGTATTGTCCCACATTATTCAGATCTAATCACATTCTGAGTTGTTTTTAGCCTTGGATCTTCCAAGTTCCCTAAAAAATGAATATAATATTTAAAAAATATTAGGCCTGCTAAAAATTTTTATCCCCTTCCATGACCTTTATTAGAAAATTCTTTCTGTGATCTCAGAAAATAATGAGGCTTTAAAAAGTAGGTAGCCTAAAACTAAATCCTCTTTCTCATACGAAAACAATAGTGCTATCAGAGGTAGAATGTTTGCTGTTAGCATATTAAAGAGGATTACCTCTAAACACTGTTTTTAAAGCAAATACTTAAATATTCAATTGTATCTGTATAAGTAAAATTAAATATATACTCTGCTTACTAAGAGAGCTCAATGTCTGCTTAAAGAAGATTCTCTGGCTAGAAAAATATTTGGAACATTATTTGCTTAATTAAAACTACAATGAAGTACCTATCAATTTTATTTGAAGACTGCTCTAAATGTGGAACATATTCCTTTAAAATATTGCAAATGACCTTTCTCTGTTGGAGATTGAGTCAAAGCACATGAGCATGGTCAGATTTTAATTTTCTTCAATGGGGGGAAAACAGATAAAATCAAGCTGATAGCTATTGCCAAACATATTATTTATTCTTTATGACCACCTACTGCACCCAACAAAATTGGTTTCAAGAACTCCAGGAGGTAGTCCTACACTACTTATAAAATCTAATTTGATATAATCGAAGCATGACAAAATTGAAAGATTACTAGAGAGAATGGACTACCGGTATTTCTTTCTATATATTATAATGACCTATTCTTTCACATGAGATATATTATTTTGACTTTATCCTAGACCTAAATTCACAGAGAAAGTTTCTGAGATTAGCTATAATATCATTATATCTAGGGTGACTGACTCGTCTCAGTTTGTTCAGGATTTTTCTGATTTTAGCAGTGAAAATATCACATTTAGGGAAACCCCAAGCCAGTCAAATCCAAATGGTCACCCTACCTAATTCCAAGAATTACTTATTTATCTTCAAATTAGCTTTTGCTGACATCATTATAATACAAGTTATATTGTACAAGTATAATATGCATGTCAGAATAAATTTTATCACATTAGGAATAAGACATTCAAACTAAGAAATTTTCAAAATAAAGAATTTCCTTCATTCAAAATTATAGAAAATCATAATCCAAAATTTAAAAAAATATTAATTTTCAAACAACTGAATTTGTTTAAAGAGTGTTTTCAATCTCTAAGTTAAAAAGCCATTAAAAAGCAACTTTTCTATGGAAGAGAAAAGATGACAAATTCTCCTGTTGTCCCTGACCATTATGGGTATATGGGTATTTATCCATATTCAAGAGTTTCCTAAGAAATATTAACTTAAAATGCAGTTAAACAAAACCATGAATTCATATACTGCCAGAGCTGAAAGGAAGTTTACCTGAGAGGTGTTTAAGCTATGTTAAGGCATTGGATTAATAGTTGATGTAAATAACAATGGCTATTTTTTTAATGATTCCCTACATTCTTTTTTTTTTTTTTTGACAGAGAGAGACAGAGAGAAGGGAGAGGGCCCAGAGCAGTCTCCATAGGTGACAGCATTAGTTTTCCATATAGTTTCAATCCACGGGTGGGCGCAGGGTTGCGCAGGGCAGGAACTGGGCCGGGAGCCTCCTGCATAGGCCCTGGCAAGAACTGAACTGGGGGCACACCCCAGTTCAGCATATGGGTCTGCCTGGGCCAGAGCCAGGCTTCAATCCTTGGGTTCCGGGGCTGCAAAGCGAGCACTTAACCTGCTGAGCCATCCCAGCTTCCCCTGATTCCCCACATTCTTGAAATAAAAAAATACATGTAAGAAATTTTGAGTTACTAAATCAGCATGCTCTCAACAACAACAACAGAAATACAACTAAGGATAAAGCCAATTAAATGATATAGAAAATAACAAAAATAAACAAAATCCTTCACAACGGATGGGATAATACCCCTTTTGTTTCTGCTACAACTTATGTATGCAGAGCTCTTAGAAATTCTAACCTGGAATTCTTAGCTCATAATTATAAGATTTATATTATACTTACATGCTTCACCTAGAAAAATTAACAGTTAATATAGATAACAGAGAAAGGAAAATGTCAAGTTATTAAAATGATTTTCAAGATATGGCTATAAAATCAATGTGTGTTTACGTGTGTGTGATGTGTGTGTGTGTGTATTATATATGTATATCAATCTTGTACTACCTAACATAGTGCTTCATTCCTCTTCAAGTTTTTAACAATATTTCTTAAAAGAAAAGTATTCCAATTCCCAATTTAAAATATATTCTTTGCTAAAATTTCTTTAAACTCTTACATCAATAACATATTACAAAACTCTACAGAACTACAACATATTTAAAAGTGTGATGAACAGCACATTTAAAACTATTTTAAAAGGAGGTCAAATCTGACCTGTAGGCCATGAAGCACTACATTAACAGTTCTGCAAAAAGAAAAATGATAAGGTCTGAAACGAGGGCTCAGAAACTAGGACCTTATCAGTTAGAGTATGATTTGAGCCTGTAAGACAAATTGCTCAGCAAGGTAAGTCACCTTCCTGCTGTGATGAGAATATAGCTTAATTTCCAATGCCATTGACTATCTCCTTCATCATGTCTCCTAGACTCGGTATCATATAGTCAAGGAATGGCTTACAGTTTTGAAGTATCTACTACTTATTTTGAATACAAAGTCAACAACCAGAATAATTATCGTTGTCCTTCAACTAGCAACTCAATGTTAAACAGAAAACCTTCAATGGACAGTCAATAGGAACTATTATCTGTTGACACTTCATTAATGATGTTTCAATCTTGGGTTGTTAATAAGTAAACTAAGTTTGTTATTTTAAGTTTTCTTGGTTCTTATAAAGTCTGTAACATAAAATTTTGCAAAGCCACAAACTCTCTTACTTTAAATGCATACCTGAATACTGATGGACTTCTTCAGCAGTTCTTCTACAAAGTTCCAATTTGACTCCATTTGTCTCTAGGAAGGAAGAAAATGCTATTGTATCAAAATTGTAAATTAAAATTATGGTATAGCAAGTTAAGTATGAAGAAGAAGCATTTTGTCCATTATCAAATTTCATTACTTCTTGAATGTCTAAAATTACTTTGGCTCAATTGTTAGGATTTGGTAGAAAAAACTTAATAACTAGTCCAATTCAAGGTAAACCCTATCAAGAGTTGTTTCATTAAAGAGTGGTACTCTTGTAAAATGTTTTAACAAACATTTAAGTTTTGCTGTCAGATATAATGAACTAGGAAAAAAGACAACTATGTATTTTTTGGAGGTTTTTTTTTAATGCCCCAAGGTTGTTTTTTTTTGTCTTTCCTTATTCTGTACAGTACTCACCAGAGATTTTTTTTCCTTCATCATATGCATCATAGCCTCAAGACAGTCTACTCTAGTAAACAAGTAACTAAAATGTTTATATAGAAAATTAAAAAAATATTTTTTTACATAGTACTACCTCATATTAAGGCAATGGTCACTTATCTGGCAACCCCGACCATCTAAAAGATTCCCTACAGTAAACAAGAAAGCCAAAAAGGATTTTCAGAGCCAAAATATTTTACAAAAGCCAGGAACTTAAAATGATCCCACTTTTCCAACAGGAAAGACTGTAGGTCCTTCTCACAGTATTGTTCTGTCAATACTATATGTATATTATGTTAGGATCTATACATTACTTCTTCAAAAAATCATTCCCATTTCACAGAGAACACAAGTTTCAGAAAGATCATATAAACACAAGTCAGAACATAGATTCAAATCCAAGTTGGTCTGGCTCTTAAAGCCAGTGTTTCTCCCATTAGACCAAGTTATCAGGAACTTTCTTTTTCTAACAAGCCCTCCTTTATCTTTCAGCAATTCACTTTGCATCATTCTTTACTAAGAAAATTTCATAGCTAGTCCCAAATAAGCAGGGACACGACAGAGTTGATGTTTTTAGCTTTATAATTTGATAGTGTTAATGAGTACATTTCAGTTATTCTGTTCTATTATGGCATTTGAATTGCACAAATTATAGAGTAGTGTAATTCTTGTCCAAAGAGTTTCAACTTATGGATAGGTATTATGGTTATAATAATCTAAAACAAAGATAAACCATAACTCAGAGGAAAGAATGGCAACTAAATCATGCCTAAATCAAGTCTGAGTAAGAGAATATACATCAATGGAACACAGATTTTTCCTCCATAGGAAAACTTTGAGCAGCTATAGTATTTTTTCTACATAGTAAGTTAGTTACAAGTAACTTAATTCCACTGATAGAAAGAAGGTAGGAATTCAGCAATTCGGGCTGTGTTTTTTATATTTCTTATCCCACTATCAAAACTAAGATATCCACTTTTGCGTCAGCATACTTCATTAAAATATAAATTTGCTCTTCCACCTTCCACTCAGTTACAGGTCACATTTCACACCTTTTATCTACTCAGCATTTCAGATGTTTCAAAGGTGAGCATCAGCTGGCCTGACTAACTGCCCTATACCACGGGCAGGGGAAGCACTGCGAAACTAGCCCTTGAAATGCTCAAAAGCAATTTTTCTCTTTAAACTAGGTAAATTTGCTTTTAAAATAGGTGATTGCTATTGTGAGAAGATAACACATTCTTATCTAGGTTGAGAGAAAAGCACTAAACAGAAATACCGTATAGGAAAACCTAGACTCTAGCATGAAGAACTAAGTTGCCAAATTATCCTTTAGGCCTCTATTACGCAAATGGCAAGTTCTGTGATTTAAATCCACATCTAACAGAAGTCTAAATTTATAGAAACTTTTGAAATTAAAAATAATAATAACCATATCTGAACCCTATTTAAAAATGTAAAACTTTCACATTCATCTTCAAGGCAAAGCAGTTCACATTTAAAAACCAAAAAATCTCTGTTTAACACAAGACCAGAGCTATTTCTCTGCTGCAGAACATATGGCTAACCATTATTACTTCATATCATCCTCTCACACCAGATTACTCTTTGTGAAATAAAGCATGCTTAATGCATAACCATGTTCTAAATGTTAGTTCGCTGTGATAATATATCATAAGGAGAAAAAAAAGAATTCATGTAATTTTCAAAATTCTAATGTAAGTAATTCCCAGACCCAAATGAATAGCCTATGTGAGCTCTCTGAAAGGATTAGTCAGTTTCTTTATATTCACAGATTAGAATATTTTATATGATTTACAAACCAAATTGAGACTTTTCAGATTAAAAGGAAAAACTAATCAGATGGAATGAGGGGATTACAGGCACAAACTGGAACTGTCCCTGGCAAACTGGTTACCCTACCAAAGACCTATTCAGAGGCACTCCTTAAGAGAACTGTAATACCAAGTTTATTTAAGCAATAAAAATAGGGTAATATTTAATCTGTGTACCCCAGTTTCTATACCTATAAAATAAATATATTACCCTCTCACATATTTGATAACATTTCACTGAGTAAACCTGAATAGATCATTGTGAAATATTCAACAATTTGCAAATGCAATATGCTGAAGGTATCAACCCTGATGAAAACTGCAGAGCTTGAGATTTTCTTCAAAAGCCATTAAGAAGTCCAGAAATATCTGAAACTCTGAGTACTCCTGAATAAAAGCATCTATTTTATATACAGACATATACATATATATTGCACATATTTAACATTTTTATCATATGCAAGGTTCTTTTTCAAATATGATTCTCTTTCCTATTAGAAACTTCTATATAATTTAAAAAATTAAAATTTTTTAAAGTATATGAACCTTGGCAAAAAAAAAAAAAAAAAATTGCACAGGAATGCTGGGTTGGCTCAGCAGGTTGAGCACTCGCTTTGCAGCCCTGGGGTCCAAAGATCGAATCCTGGCCCCAGCCTGTGCAAACTCATATGCTGAAAGGGGGTGTGCCCCCAGTTCAGTTCTTGCCGGGGAGGTCCCCTAGCCTGGTTCCTATCCTGAACAGCCCAGCGCCCACCTATGGAATGAAACTATATTGAAAATTGATGACGTGCAAGTATGAAGACAGCTCTGGCCCTCCCCCTTCTCTCTCACTCTGTCAAAAAAAAACAACAAAGATAAATCTTAAAAAAAAACCAAAAAAAAACCACAAGAACTACTAAAAACTACTGAAACACATAGGTTATTTTAAATATAGAAAATTCATTTAGTACAAAGTATCTTGATTCATAGCTAATAAAAAGTCATAATCTCCTAAGAAATTCTTTGTATGAAATAGAAGAGTGATTTCAGCAATGCTTGTGGGTGTTTGTACTAGTAGTACAATTCACCGTTATAATAGTAACAGTAATGATATATTATATGTTAATGTAATCAGATTACCTACCATACTGGGAACGTCTGGGGTTCAACAGCAAGCACTATTGAGATATATTGTAACTCACTCAAGTTAAGTGTTAATTCAGTTGCAGCAACCACTATTAACCTAAAATCAGGTCCTTGAAGCAAGAGGCAGTATAATATGTTTAATGTGTATCCTATCATAGACACCTAGTATTATGATAGCCTCTCAATAGAAATTCAGGAGTATTTAATTACCAAATTTTTTGTACTGATTCAAATCACAAATATGTACTTGGAGAAAAATTAAGGAAGAAAAACAAAGATAAATAAAAAATGCTATGTAAAGATTTTAGAATTATAGGCAGACTTTTGTGTCTTTTAATGCTGTTCCAGTATTCTAATAATTAAAATATGTGAAACAAAATATTAACTCCACAAAACTATTCAATAAAATGGATACTACAGTAATAATGGGAACTGCTAACATTTAATGAGTATTTTCTATACAGCATGGTAAGGACTCATACACAGAAACAAGGACACACAATCCTTCCCTGTGAGAAGCTAATTATCCATGTGTGAACTTCTAAGAGCACTTCCTGACTCTATTTTACTTTATCCTGGGGTCTCCTAAAGGGCCTTTTATTATTAGGGGGAATTATCTAAAGGACTTCTTGAGGCCCTTTCCATTGCTATGCCATAATGTCAATACTAACTAACCCTCAAATTTCATGGACGATTTTCCAGCTGACTCTGTCAAATATTCCAAAGAGAAACATCTGTCATAAGGAACATGTTTCATAAGCAATAGTTCCTATACCTAATCAGGATGAGAGCCATGGAACGTTTTTAAAAATAAGGATTCCCAAATTCCAAACCAGATTACTAAATTAGGCTCTCCAGAGTTGAGACCCAGAAATTTGAAATTTAAAAAACTTAACAGGTAGGTCTGATGATTAGCCAGGTTTAGAAACCACTTCTAGAAAAAAGACCAATTTTGAAACCAATATAGACACACTGGTTTCAAGATTCTAGTTTATTTTATAGAACTGATGGGCTGATATAATACTAAAGTAGTCATTGCTGAATGCGGAAGAAATTATATACAAATAAGGTTTCCAAAAAACACATCTACCAGCTGGTTTTACTCATAGGGCTTTTAAAATAACACTGTAAAAAATGTTTCTAACTAAAGATTAATATACTAGTTAAAATCAGTCATTCTATTTGAAGTTACCTTGTGGTTGTTTTAATAGATTAAAATAACTTTGTGAAAAGTTTTCTGAAGAAGTATAATTTTGAGGAAATAATTTTGTTAGATTATTCACAAAACCTACTAACTCATTTCTGAAGAAATATGCTTTTCCTTTGGCAATCTTACAGGTTTTAGAACTAGAAGGAAGCTCCTGAACAATCCCATCCCATGATTTCTGGATGAGGGATCAGAGGCCCAGAAAGGTTTGAGTAATTCACTGAAGGTCACTGTAACTGCACAGTAGCAGAGCCAGGGCTAGATCCCAACTCTTCTACAAGTTGCTCTTTCTTAAACAAACATTAAAAGATAAAGATCAATCTTTCAAGGTGTTTACTGAAAGGTCTACAGTGCCCAGATTAAGAAGCTGAATTTATCACTATGGGATTTGATCTGATTTTTGTTGTTTCTCCACACCTACTTTCTAATTTGTCTACCAAAAATATGTATTAATTGATAATGTGTTTTAAAAAATAAAATCTTACTGTTTCATCTGGTGTTCCATGACGATCAAACTGGTAAAATGATGCAAGGTGAGTAATAATCCACCAACTGAAACCTATTGGATCCTTGGGCTGGATTACAGAAACAGGTCTTCTCTGGTCACTTGATTTATCAAAGAGCGTGTTAAGTAGTTTAGTCAACCAGTTCCAAAATGACTATGAAAACAGAAGTAATATGATTCAATTAAATTAAGACATAGATTCAATAATCTTTGATTTGTACTTTCCTCCATTACTGTAATGAAATATATGAGGGTTATCCAGAAAGTACCCAGCCATGGAATATGAAAAACAGAGGCATTTATGGATGGGTTTTTCTGGACGGCCCTGGTACATACAAAAGAGAATACAAAGTATCCAAAATTTACTTAAATAATAATAAAAATTTGGGGGAAGCTGGGATGGCTCAGCAGGTTAAGAGCTCGCTTTGCAGCCCTGGAGACCACAAATCGAGTCCCAGCTCCGGCCTGTGCGGACCCATATGCTGAACTGGGGTGTGCCCCCAGTTCAGTTCTTGCCGGGGCCTATGTGGGAGCCCCCGGTCCAGTTCCTGCCCTGTGCAGCCCCGCACACACCTGTGGAGTGAAACTATATGGAAAACTAATGCTGTCAGCTATGGAGACTGCTCTAGGCTCTCCCCCTTCTCGCTGTCTCTCTCTATCTCTCTCTCTGTCAAAAACCAATAAAAATAAATCTTAAAAAAAATAAAAATAAAAAAATTTGGAGCTATTTTGATCTTTTTCATTGATTTGATCATCTTTGTTGCTTTCAGTTACATAATTTTTTTTTAGTTTTATTTGCTACCTGTTACTTTCTTTGGGTTTATTATGCAGGGATTTTTGCCCTAACTTCTTATAATAAAATCTATCTCTCTATCTACTGACCTGTCTATTTATTATTATATTGTTTGAGAAAAGATGAGAGAGAAAGAGAGAGCATTGGGGAGGGCCAAGAGCAGTCTCTGTATTTGTACATCATTAGTTGTGATATAATTTCATTCCACACAGGTGGATGTGGGGCCATGCGGGATGGGAACCAGGAGCCTTCCACAGGGAGATGACCACCAAGCCATCCCAGCAGTTGCCAGTTGCGCTGCAGTTCAGCATATGAGGTTGCATGGGCCAGGGCCGGGAACTGAACCCCAGACCTCGACATTGCAACACAAGCGCTCAACTGCTGAGCTTTCCTGGTATTCCTCATGCACACGCTTTTATATTCCTACCCTATAGTCATTTCTCTGCTCTATAAGGAAACTTCTTCAGTATTCTCACATTTTGGCAATGGCTTTAGACCAACTTTATAACTAGTACTAGCTCCCTTCTCTCCTCTGAGCAATTCTCTGCCTGCCTTTGCTTGTTAGGAAGTTTTGTAGTAGCTATTTTGTGGTTTTTACTTTTAAGTTAGAACTCTGAATATTCTTCTTTTATAGTTATACTACCAATGTGTTTTTTTATTTACTTTCATTTGTTCTTGCTCTTCTAAATTTTGGGAGTGGTTAGGTGGGAAGATGTGGGTTTAAGCATTCACCTGTTGCCCGGGGCTACTGGATTGGACAACGTCACCAGTTTAAATGTCATTAGCTTAAAAATTTTAGTACCATCTAGGCACCATGAACCCAGGCTGTAACCTGCATGAGGACTGGCCTGCAATAACAAATAAACAATTTTCAACAGTAAAACATCACAGTTAAAGATAGGCAATTTTCCTTTCAAATTTTGTTAAGTTTCCAGTTCATCCTTTTTTGAGCCCAGATTTATGCGTAGTTAGTATATTGGTAGGCTACTGACTTGGGTTGACTCTGACCTTCATCTTCTCTGCTGTACCTTATAATGTATAAAAGCAATGTTCAAGTTTATACAATTTAACAACTGCCTCTAAGGTGATGAGGCAGCTTCAATGTTTAGTTGACATGACTTTTGCTTACATTTAGTATTTGGCCTCAGTATTTCTTACTTTCTACAAGCTCATGGGCACACTTAAAATGCTTATTATGACACCCAGCATAATTGGATCAAGTTATTTTTTTAGTAGGAAGGTCAAACTGTCTATCAGAATGTAAACTTTTAATTTGACTTTCAAAATAAAATAGCCTTCAAATCTGAGAATAACTTATTTTAGTAGTATTAAAAAAATAAAGTAGCCTCAGATATTCATGTATTTTAAAACAAGTAAATCTGGTTACTACATAAAATGAAGAGCACATACAAATCATTTAGGTTATACAATATATTCCTGCAGAAATTCTTGCAACTAACATTTTAAATTATGCTTACTTTTCTGCTTAAAATCTAGAAAAAGACTTAACAGCAACAAGTATAATTATGCCTACATTAACTATATGTGGTTTACATTTTCAAGTCTGAAATTTATAAAATAAGACCATTTCTAAAGAAACATAAAACTCTTAAACAATAAAAATAAGCTTTACAGGAAATAAAAAAAACAACTTTTACCATGTTAATAAGATAAAACATCCTGGCAAATAATCATAGGAAAAGAAATGCTGAGACTGTAATATTTTAAACTCACTGTAGAAAGCTGAACTCTATTAGTGGAACAAAATGCCAGGAAAAAATATTTTCTCACTTAATAAATAAAAACACAACAAATTTATACTTAGTAAATTTACTTTATTTTACTTACATTTAGTAAATTTACTGCTAAAATAACTCAAAATAAACAGAGTACTTGTAAATCTGCAAAAACGCAGTCGTTACTAAAATTAGATAGTAACAAACCCCAAATTGTGGGAAGCTGGGAAATTAAAAAACCTGTAAAATATCAAAAGTACCTTTTCATATAACATAAGCCACTTTAGGCATCTTGCAGTGAATAATTTGTACTTACTGCTACCTATGGATATTTCTTTTTTTCCTAATTCACAACACGTCAAATAAAATAAAGCCCCATTATGAAGACTTGGCTCAAAATGAAGTAAATTTCCCATCTTCCCCCATTGCACTTTTCTTCATCCCTCCTTGAAATAAAATACTGTAAACAACGGATTAATCGAAACCTATGTTTTATCTCTCCCCAAATCTAAGTATGCCACATTTCCTCAGTAAAATGTTTCCTGAATTATTAGAGGGTATTAAATATTTTACCCTAAGGGATTCTTGATAGAACAAAAACAGAACTTGAGAAAATAAAATAGTGAAATTTTGTGCTTTTAGGTATTTCATTTACCAACGTATAGTTAAAAATATAGGTGTTTAGTACTCAGTTAATGCTCTGTTTGGTGGTAGTTATTTTCTTACAAAGAAGGAAATCTGTAAGATTCTTCTTGGCCAAAACCACTGCATAAATTCAGTATAATTGGTAACACTAACTAGCACATCAATTTTACAACTTACTTCAGACAGAGACCATTTACTTCTGTGGTCTAGAAGATAAATGAGTAGAACCCATAATTCTTTAAAGCATGGACATGGGCAATGGTGATTCATTAATGCCTCCGAAGGTCTAATCTGTAGAAAAGAACCAAAAAGAGTTCCTTATAATAGAGCAGTATTTTATTTGTCATACTTCTTCCAAATAGTTTAAAAGAATAACTTAGATACCTTAAAATTTATGCTCAATTACATAAAATCATTTAGAAAAAATGTACCATTTCATTAACTTTAAAAAAGTCCCATTTTAAAACCAAAAGCACAGACTAAAATTTTCAACTTAAAGAAAAAAACCTCTCCTTTAAATCATCTAGTATAATGGTCAGCAAACTTTCTGTGGCTAGATAATACATGTATGAGGCTTTAGTCATGATATAGTTTTTGCACAACTACCACAGTTGTACAACATCAGCCATGGACAATAAGTACAAAAGGATGGGCTGTGCTCCAGTAAAGTTTTATTTATAAAAACAGGTGGTATGTTAGGTTTGGCCTCAGGGCCATAGTTTCCTAACCTTGACCTAATCCATCAGCCACAAAAAAAGATTTCCAATAAAAAGATCAGAAAATAAATTTTGAGTCAAAGCAGCCTAATAAATTTTACAAGTCAGAATAAAAATAATTATTAGAGATATATAAAGGCTAAGCAATTTTACCATCTTTATAACAAATATATCCTTATTAATCCTAAATGGAGAATATGGTCTGTATTTGCAAGCATAGCTAAACTTCTGAAATTCATAACATATACATAATTTTACATATATTACATACACATCCCTTTTCTTATTTTTAAATTGTAGTTGACATTCAGTATTAGTTTTTATATTCGTTTCAGGTATACAGCTTAGTGATTAGACATTTGTGTAATTTATGAAGTGATCTGATGATTAGTACCCACCTGACACCCTATTGCTCACTATATTACATATTGACTATATTAACATTTCATTCCCTATGATGCACTCTACATCCCACAACTAGCTTACAATTACCAACTGTATTTCCCAATTCCTCCACATTTTTCAGCCAACCCCCCTCCCATCTGGTAACCATCACTAACATAATACATAGTAAAAGGTAACTAACTGTTAAGATATTACTATATCATATCTGGTTAATATACTATTATATTAACTGTAAACATATAGACTAAATTTAATATATATTGATAATACAGAAAGCATAATCTATATTTTAAAAAAATTATAAATCCTAATATCCCATAAGTAAGGTTTACACTTGCAACTTGAAATAAGCAATAATCTATAAATTTCCATTTCTTAAAAATGAATGTGTTCTCACTATATATACAATGTAGTAAAAAGAAGTAATTTCTGCCATGATCTAGACCTTTTATGAAAACAAGCAAAAAAAACTACCCTTTAAATGTCAACTAATTTAATTGCTCATCTTTTGCAAGATAACAGCAATATAACAGATTATTACAGGGCTGGCATTTCCTATTTAAACAGAAGTTAAATTTCCAGTCATCATCATAAACATCCTGTTTTTATTTGTTTGTTTTTATTGGGGTGACATTGGTCAGCAAAATTACATAGGTCCCAGGTACACAATTCTATAACACATAGTCCATGTATTGTATCATGAGATCAATCATCACCCAAAATATTTATTTTTAACAAGATGAAAAAAGCTTTTCAAAAGAAAAAGCTCTAAAACACTAATTTCAGCCTGTTTTAAATGTTAAAATCAAATTCTTTGCTCATTCAACTCTCAGATAATAGTATATATAAAATTGGAGGAATTAACAGAATTTAGATTAAACTCCTATAGATTAAACCACATGCATTTTGGAATGACTACTGCCACTAAGTACCAAAAAGACAAATAAACTCTTAAAGCATTACCTTGTCATACCTGTTGAGTGACAGACGTATTAAATCACAAAGAAGATTTTCACAATGTTCTTCAAATAGGCTGACATTGGTTAAATTGTCACCTGCCAGATTCATAAACTGATGACCATATACCACTTGTTCTAAAAATGTAATAAAATGTTTTATTTAAAACTATAGATTCTATTAATTTAAGAGGTGACTGTATACCTTTAAATTAACTTATAAGAAAATTGTATAACATATACAGTTAAAAACAAACTTTTTGCAAATATAAGTTAAATTTTAGGGCAAAACCTGTCTTATATGAGAACTGATAAAAATCAACTGAAAATAAATTTCAACCCTTCCAGGCACCATTTAATAGACTTCTCTTTGCCTAATGTGGCCATTCTTTGAAAAGCAACAACGCCACATCAACTGATGAGAAAAAATAAAATGGTAAACACTAATATATCTTCACTCATATTTCTAACCAGTAGAGCCTTTAAATATTATTCTTTTAATAAATGATAAACTAACCATGTGCAATTCTTTTCCAGTATGAAATAGAACAAACCAAGGGAACAGATACCAAAATTTGTACCTATATCAGAGTAAGTCCACTTAAGAAAAAAATTATATATTTGTGTTTATCTTTATATATTTGTGTGTGTGTGTGTGTGTGTGTATATATATATATATATACACACACACACACACACATATATATCAACATATATGTATTTTTGTATTTATTAATTGAAAGGCAGATATTGAGGTAATGGATGTTTTTATAACCTAAATAATAATTCACTTACAACAAAACAGTATTTTCAGATTACTACTAAATTGATAATGGAACTTAAAGATGCCAAAAGCAAGACCAAGAAATAAATAAGTAACATATAAAAATAAAAGATTACTATTCATAATAAATTAATTAAAAATATATATATTTGCAAAAGATTATGAACAAGTAATTAATAAAGAAAATATAAAAAGACAATAAAATTATGTAAAGACATTCAACTTCACTGGTAATTAGAAAATTACAAAAATAGATTCAATATTACCATATTTTTCCATGTATCAGACAATATTTTTGTCTAAAATTATTAAACCAAAAACTGGGGGTCATCTTATACACAGGAGTATCCTGTGTTTTGATTTCTTAATGTTAGGTTAGAAAAGTAGGGGGTTGGGGCAGCTGGATGGCTCAGTGGGTTAAGCGCTCACTTTGCAGAGCTGGGGACCGAGGATAGAATCCCGGCCCCGGCCCATGAGGACCCATGTGCTGAACTGGGGAGTTCCCCCAGTTCAGTTCTCTCTCTGTCTCTGTATCTCTGTATCTCTCTCTCTCTCTCTCTCTCTCTCTCTCTGTCAAAAATAAATAAATAAAAAATATATATATATAAAAATTAAAAGAAAAAAGAATAGTAGGGGCCATCTTACACATGTGGTATCTTATACATGAAAAAATACAGTATTTTTTATTTTTAGTCAGCAAAACATAAAAATAATTGATAATATCCACTATTGGCAACAGTATTAGGCAAAGGCAAGCTAACAGTTAATGTATACAAATTAGAGAAACTCATTACTGTGCAGCAACAGAGAGCATATACAATATTAAAACTGCAATAGGCCATGCCAATTCAAAGGATCTATTCTACAGCACAACTTGTACAAGTTTCAAAGATGTATATATACAAAAGAATATGCAGTGAAATATTATTTGTAATATCAAAAAAAGGAAAATAACTGAAATATTAAAAATAATACTTGGCTAAATAAATTATAACAGATCATCACATCCAACCCTTAAATGAATAAAGTAAAACAGTATATACTAACATGAACAGATCTCTACAAAATTGTTAAGTGAAACACTAACCAGAACAATATACCACTTGTGGTTAGAAACAAAACTAGGGGAGGCCGAGATGGCTCAGTGGGTTGAGCGCTTGCTTTGCCGCACCGGGGACCAGGGATCAAGTCCCGGCCCCAGCCCGTGCAGAGCCATGTGCTGGACTGGGGAGTTCCCCCAGCTCAGTTCTCTCTCTGTCTCTGTATCTGTATCTCTCTCTCTCTCTCTCTCTCTCTCTCTCTCTGTCAAAAATAAATAAAAATATATATATATATATTTAAAAAAAGAAACAAAACTAAAATCCTATCTATGTGTTTGTATATATGTATACTAATAGCAAGTATGGAAAAGTAAACAGACCAAGCTGTTCCCAGCAGTTACCTATGGAATAAAAAGAGTAAGATTTTCACTTTTTACTTTAGTTACTATTTGATTAAAAAAAAAAAATCAGAAAGCACTGATTATATAATTTTAAAAAGTACTAAAAGTTTACATTAGAAAAAGGACATGAATCAGAAATCCATACACTTACTGAATTTTTCACCAAGCATCTGAAGAATTTCTAGCACCATCCAATGGATATCTAAGTGGAGATGTAGTAAATGCCATGATGGTGGGAAAAGCTGTGAATGACATTATCAACTTGTGACTGAGAATTCATAATACTTTACAAGGTATTTAATAGCATATCACAACACTTCTCCAGAAGCACCAGGATAAAGAACCAATTAACCTATCTCCATTCAAAAGCTCAGGAAAAACCTTTCTTGTTCATTAGAATATTCTTTCACTGGAGATCTTTGAAAGCAGAATGTATTTTCATATAAAGGTTTTAGACAGACCCACCTTGGGGCTGCTGAATAGACTTGCATAGTAAAGGCCCTTTCCAACCAACCTCTGATTTTACTATTGCTGCAAGGCAGTAAAAGAATTTTAAAAACTTGTTTTCATGATTTTGTTTTAGACTTCAGTTAGGAAATACGTTTTTAAGTGTAATACATACCCAGGAACTCTTATAAGGTATTTTAACAAGAGAACTTTAAACTATCATGTAGACACTATTATCATACTCATTAAGAAACTTTATCAATAACCTTCTTTCCGTCAACATTTAGTATCACTATAAATACTGTACGTATACAATGATAACATTGTTCTGTTAAGACAACTAGGATAATAATGGAGAAGAACTTGCCTTATCAGATATGCAAACAAAATAAAATGCTAAACTAATAAAACAGTATTGGCTCAGAAACAGATAATAAAAAACAGCAAAAATAGGGAAGAGAGAAATGAATGAACGTGGTACTTCAAATCAGTACAGAAAGGATCATTCAGTATAAGGCAGAATTATTAACTTACTCATTTGTAAGAAATTAAAGTTAGATTACCCACCTTACAGTGTATTTTAAAAAAGATAAATAAATGTAAAAATCAAGGCTTTTAACATCAGCACACATAATACAAAAGTAAAAACTGACAGACATAACTATATGAAAAACTGAAATCTATCCAACAAGTCAGCTTAACTGCTGAGATAGATAAAAATATTTGTAATACATAATACCCAACAAATATCTCACTGAAAATACCAATTAAATCAATACTTTTCACATAAGATTGGTAAAATATAAGAAATATATATAATCTTGAAAGATGCTTCATGTTAAGATTTTTTTTTTGCTGTTATTTTAGAAAAGAATTTTAGCATATGATTTTTTAAAATTTGGTAACCTGTTGAAGACTACATTCCTCTGCTTTAAAAATTCCATCCTCTTATCTTCAAATAGCCTCTTTTCAAGTCTGCCTAATTAAAAAGCCCACAAAAGGCAAAGCCTCATTTGAAGACCCTGGCATATTCTTTATTTCTGCTCCTAAATACATTAATTTTTATTTTCTTAACAACTTGATGGACATCCAGAAAATAAAAATGAGTCCAATTTAAGGACTAAAACAAAGGAAAAATATCCCTCTCTCATAATCTACCAATGAATCTTTATAAAATGACATAAAATAACTATCTATTTGCTTTCTATGGATTAGATACCTATAAATTAAGTTTGAAACTCTATTAACTTTTATTATTAAATACATTGATCCCTGTTAAAAGTCAATTTTTTATTCTTATTAATTTTCACAGAAATATGTAAACATTTAAGTATACATTTTGACAAAGGCTTGTTTCTAAAAACTGCATGATATTCAAGCTGGTACAGTCAGATAGAATGAAAGCTGGTAAAGTCACAGAAATATGTAAACATTTAATTGTACATTTTGACAAAGATGTGTTCCTAAAAACTGCTTGATATTCAAGCTGGTAAAGTCAAATAGGAAGTCAGAGTTCAGGGAATCCATGGGGAAGTATAATTTGTCATTCACATAAGCTCACATAGAAAATTTGTTAATTAATTACATCCGTAAATTGGTTCATGCTAACAACACAAATTTAAAAAAACACAAACTTCAGAGGGAAACGATGATTATAAGTAGAAAAAAAGGCATTAGTCAAAACAATCTTAATTATATTCTGAAAAGATTTCAAAAGTCAGAATAGATAAAATGATGTGGTAATGAAAAATGTAACTTCTTGAATCATACTATAATAAAAACTGGAGTTTTTCCTAAACCTTTATCAACAAAAAGATGATGCAAATTTTAGAAAATTAATGTCATTTTATTTGCTTTGAAACACTTTAACATGTGTACTGTTATGAATTGGAACAGAGAATAACTATCATTGATTCAGTGTATACTACGTTCTGAACACTTTATTCATTTTAATTTAATGTTCCCAGTGACTCTAGGAAGCTGTACGAATTACATAGATGAAGAGATTGAGGCATGAGATGTTACTTGCCCAATGGCACATAATTAATAAAAAGGAGAAGCCAGAATTTCAACTCAGGCAGTCTGGTTCCAGAGTTGCACTCTTGACTAATTTCCTTCATTCTTAAATGAATATTTAAGAGAAAAAGCTAATAATTTAAAAATAAAATAAGTCAAACCTTAATCTGGTTTTGATTCGCAAATGTTCCTGGATTAATACTGGGAAGTTCAGAGAGATGTCCAACATACAAGAGTAATCCATAAAGCTCATCAACCAACACGGAGGGAAGCTGAGCCTCTAGAACCTCATAGGGATGAACAGGAACATGACTCTCAGCATTCTGTACCTGCAGGTACCTAAAAAATGATTAGAAACAATAAACCACCAGAGTCTGGGTTCTGGATGAGTATGCACTTAGAAATTCATGCAGTAATCAAAATACTCATCTGAAGTCCTACCTGAAGATGAAAACTTTAACATAATGAAGAAATGTAATGCACTGCTGCCTAATGTTGTCTGCTTTGCAGTGTAGGGTTGATATCTTCCCTGAAACCAAAATAGATGTTAATCACCGCTTAAATAATAAATCAGTAGGCCGTGACAAAAAAAATGTGTTAGCCATACAAGCAGCAATTCTCTATCTCTTAATTTCTTCCATGATTCCATGTGGTTCTCTCCAGCACCACCTTCCTCCCCGCAAACACCTGCTTTTACTAAGGTCACCAATGAAACCCATGTTGCCCGATCTAATGGATACCACCTGTCCTCAAGTACATTGCCCTTGCAGTAGCACTGGCTATACCTGGCTTTGCTGACACCACATATTGTCAGTCTTCCTCACATGTCCTTTCTCTGGCATCTCCCTCATTGGCTCCTCCTCAAGCTACTCTATGGGGGCTCCTCAGGGCTCAGTCCTGAGCCCTGTCCTCTCTATACATCTCTTCCTACATGTATGATGTCATCTTCTTTATTTCAAAATGATAATGATGTGAAAGGGTTTACTTATATCCTGACCTCAACTTTGCACTCCAGACCTTGCGTGTCATACTACCTAACATCTGTACTTGGATTGTAGACAGGGCAAATAATATATCCTGGATTTCTTCCAAAACGTGTTTATGCTGCCCATGTCTTACCCACTTGTTACAACTGGGGCCAAGAGTTGCCTGTGTATCACTCTTGCTCCTGCCATTTCCTTCAAACTCGTATCTAATCCATCAAAGTCCTAGTAAGTTTATGCCTAAAATATATCTTTAAACTATCCATTTTCTGTATAATATCTCAAATTACTACAAGGCTCCTAACAGGTCTTCCCACATCCTACTTTACCCTCCATAATCTAAGTACAAAATCTACTTTAAACATGTATCAAATCCTTTTCTTCCTAAATCAAAACCCATGAAAGGCACCTACTATATTTAGAATGACCTATACAGCCCCAAATGACATTTTAATACTAATAGGGTCTGTTTTCCTTCCAACTTCAACCTATGCCATCTTTCCTTCACTTCATCATTTACATCACCAAAAATTATCTGGGAGGTCACTATCTACAAAACACTGATAATCACTATGAGAAAAATGAATAAGAGACAATCACTAAGCAAAAGCAGAGAAAAGATAAGAATTATAGATAACAAAAGTCTCATCCATATTAAACATAAAGCAAAACTTATTTCTAAATTTCAATGTATGAACAAACATGACCACTACTTTAGCAAAACCAACAGGAGCAAAAGAATAAAGATACTGTGCAAATATCTATCTATTCAACAGTGCAGTGCATTTTTACAGCTTAATTATAATTCACCTACAAAACTCAGATCGTCCCTCGGTCTCACAATTCTCAACCCATGAAGGCAGTACTTTCTCAAGAACAACTGCTGTGAACTCCTGCATCTAGCTAACATGGAATAAAAGAAATCATATTTACCCATTACCCATCTTAAACTAGAACACCAGAAAAGCAACATTAAAATAAAAAGAGATCATTTTCAGGCACTGGATGCAAGGTAATGAAAGATGGTATCCCAGAGGAAAGATAATTCCTAAGACTGCACCAGTTTCCCACCTAGAGATGGTTTCCACGCTGCAACACAGGGAGGACTCAAACAGCCCAAATCTGAGTTGAGGAGACATGAGATCTGAATTTATAAAGGTTTAAATTTACAGAGAAAAGGAATAAAAAAGCTACACAAAAGAGCTCCAAAAATGTACAGAGGGTCCCCTCTGAGTCTTTGGCTGTTCAAGCATGAGAAATAATTACCAAGATCAGGGAAAAACAGCAAATAATTCCCTACAAAGCTTCCACAGGTCATGAATGGTTCAAGTACCCACTCTCAATAATGGAAAAAAAGTCATAAAATACCAGAAAGAATCCTAAGAATCCTAAGAATCCTTTAGTGGATCTAAATTAACATTAGATTAAAGCAAGCCTGTCCAACCTGCAGGCTGCATGACGCCCAGATGGCTTTGAATGTGGCCAAACAGAAATTCATAAACTTTCTTAAAACATTATATTTTTGCAAAAAAAATTTTTTTTTTTTTAGCTCATCAGCTATTGTTAAGTGTTAGTGTATTTTACAAGTGGCCCAAGATAATTATTCTTCTTCCAATGTGGCCCAGGGAAGTCAAAAGATTGGACAATTTTGCACTAAAGGCTATATTTTAAAAGTCCTAAAAAATTTTAGAACAAGATTCAAAAAGATCCAATGGATTATAAGTACTCAACAGTGGGCCAGAACAAACTCTTTTTTTTTTATTGGTTTTGACAGAGAGAGAGAGAGAGAGAGAGAGAGAGAGAGAGAGAGAGAGAGAGAAGGGCATAGAGCAGTCTCCATAGTTGTACATTATAAGTTTTCTACATAGTTTCATTCCATAGGTGGGCACAGGCCACGCAGGGCAGGAACCAGGCCAGGGGCCTCCTGTATGGGAGGTGTGCCCCAGTGAGATCCAAAATGGGGGCCTCCCACATGGGAAACACACCCCAATTCAGCATATGGGTCCACACAGGCCAGGGCTGGGATTCTATCCTTGGACCCCGGGACTATTAAGACAAGTGCTCAACCCACTGAGCCATCCGGGCTTCCTCCAGAACAAACTTTAACATCAGTTACAGAAATACAAGAAAATCCAGAAAGCAGCAATGTAAAATCCAAAATGTCTACCATACAATAGGACACTTACTGGATTTTCAAGGAAACAAAAAATTGTAACACAGAACTAGGAGAAAAATCAATCAACACAAACAGACCCAGAAATGACAATGATGAAGGAATGCAGTCAACAAACTTAAAACCAGTTTATATGTATACTCTTTTTGTGTTCAAGATGGATGAAAATAAAAGCATGGAGACTGAAATAGAAGATATATTTTTTTTAAATTTATTTATTGTTTTTTTGACAGAGAGATACAGACAGAGACAGAGAGAAGGGGGAGGGCCCAGAATAGTCTCCACAGTTGCACATCATTGGTTTCTCCACATTGTTTCATTCCACAGGTGGGAGTGGGGGCTGCACAGGGCAGAAACTGGACCGGGGTCTCGCCCCGGTGAGAACTGAACTGGGGGCACTCCCCAGTTCAGCACGTGGGTCAGCACAGCCAGGGCCGGGATTTGATCCTTGGTCCCCGGGGCTGCAAAGCAAGCGCCCAACCCACTGAGCCATCCCGGCTTCCCAGAAGATAGTTTTTAAAAAGCCAAATAAAATGTCTACATACAAAACATAAAATACAGTACCTGAAAAAATACAATATCTGAAAATAACACCAACAGCTATTAATATTAAAAACAGGTGCCAGTAAAACATATATTATTCTGTATCTAATTAACTGAAAAGCATCTGGGCATTATAATCAACAGGAGAACAAGAACCATTAAGTGACCCTACATCAGGGCTTTCTGGGAGGGCAGAGGGCCCAGACTAGCTACATGAGTGTATTAACCACACCCTGAGACAGCTGCATGATGGGTGAGCTCACCTAGGGATCATCTTTAATATGCTAACCTGTCCAACAAATCTATCATTACAAGTTATTTATTTTAAACAAAAACAGCCAAAACGTCAGTGTAACAAACAACCAGTTCAACAAACAGTCCATTGTATTTTTAGGTCAATGGAATAATTCTAAGGATTAAGCTTGCAAAATAAATGCCTTCCTCAAACCCAATTTAATTAAGGCACTCTATATAGTACTTTTGCTGTGTTCACTATAATCTTTCAGAGACTTCCCCACGGTTTTATAATATCATTCCCACTCCTTGGCATGGTTTACAAAGACAATTATGATTTCATCCCTTCCATATGTATCACTCTCACATACACTGTGATCCAACCATATGTTATTACTACTTAATTATGCTTCTTGCTTCCTGAACTTTCCTTTTACATATTTCAATGTTTTTTTTTTATATATAGTTGTTTCTACCTGGAACTCTTCCTGTCACAAAAACTTTTCAAAATCTTTAGCCTAGCTAACTTCTCCTCATCTTTGAAGACTCATCTGTCATCACTTGGTGATAGACACATAAACAGATGAAGCCCTTAGCTCCAGTAGTAGCTTGTATATGCCGCTATCACTATAGTTTTCTATTTATCATGCTGATCTATGTTTTGTACTATTTTTTTTTTATTGTTTTTGACAAAGAGAGACAGAGACAGAGAGAGAACTGAACTGGGGGCACTCCCCAGTTCAGCATATGGGTCCGCATGGGCCGGGGCCGGGATTCGATCCTCGGTCCGTGGGGCTGCAAAGTGAGCGCTTAACCCACTGAGCCATCCCAGCTTCCCAATGCTGACCTATGTTTGCATGTCCATCTGTCCTACTCAGCTGCAAGCTCTTCAGCAGCACACTTTTCCACTTGACTTTACAACACCTTACACAGTTCCTGGCATGAAGCATGGACTCAGGTGATAATGAAACAATAATACTTAATGTTTCTGAGCACATATGAGAAAACAAAACAAAACAGCAGACAGCTGATAGCAAACAGCTAGGTCATGATGTTCCCTACTGAAATTAAAGTTTTCATAAAATAGCAAAAGTAATCAGCCCACAGCAGATATCACTTCACACCTGTCAGAATGGCTATTATCAAAAAGTCAACAAATAACAAGTGTTGGCGAGGGTGTGGAGTAAAAGAAACCCTATAACTTGTTGTTGGGAATATAAATTGGTGCAGCCACTATTGAAATTAGTATGGAGGTTCCCTCAAAAGTTAAAATAGATCTACCATATTACCCAACAATTTCACTCCTGAGTATTTATCTGAAGAAAATGAAAACACTGATTTGAAAAGATGTATGCACTCATTCTCATTGCAGCCTTATTTACAATAGCCAAGATACGATAGATGGATAAAGATGTGATACATACACTGGCATACTACTCAGCCATAAAAAGAATAAAACCTTGCCATTTGTGAGAAAATGGATGGGCTTAGAGGGTATTGTGCTAAGTGAAATAAGTCACACACAGAGAAAGACAAATTATGATTTCATTTATATGTGTAATCTGGGGGGAGGGGGGGGACAAACAAACCAAACAGAAACAGACTCATAAATACAGAGAACAAACTGATGGTTTCCAGAGAGGAGTGGGGGTAGGGAGAGACATAGGTAGAAAATGTGAAGGGGACTTAGAGGTACAAATTTCCAGGTATAAAATACAGTAAGTCACGGAGATGTCATGTACAGCCTAGAGTCAATAATACTGTAATAATTTTGTGCAGTGACAGATGGTTACTATTTGTAGACTTATCATGGTGATCACTTCATAACGTATTTAAATGTCAAACCATTATACTGTAACCTAAAACTAATATTGTATGTCAACTACACTTTAATAAGTAATAAAAAAATAACCAGACAGGGCAACTACAGGATTATGGTGAAATAAGACAAAAACAAAATACCTTTGTGATCATGTCTGAACACAGAAACAAGGCATTATGAAATTACACAAAAACAAAATCCAAAACAGAACACCTTCTTCTAACATGACTATTGCTGTACTAATTAGAACTCTCCCTAGCCTCCCTTTGTTTGTCCCATGTCCTATGTAAAAATTAACAATCATCAAAGTGCCCCTGCTTCTTAACACAACATCCAATCCAGAACAAAATACTAACCTCCTTGAACTCTACCCAAAATCAATTGGCAAAAGTCCTACCCTACTCTCTCTCACTGAGAAGACCCAACTGTTCCTCATGGTATGTATTTCCCTTTTTTCATAAGCCACTAAACCTTTCTTTGACCAAAGGTGTGTTCCAGGTGTTGTTTAACTGCTGGGCCTCACTAATCAGATACTAGGCTAAGCACTTAAACATGCATCATATCATTTAACTCTCACTAAAACTCAAGGAGGTGGGAACTATTACCTGGTGTGAGACCCACAATTAACTAGGTTTGGAACCAGGCTCACCACAGAGCCATCATTCTAAATACAAAATGCAGCAAACTGCCAGAAAGGAAAAGCAACTGGCCTGCACTAAAACACACTAACCTTCAATTCCCTTCACTATCTTAATTATACCAAGTCCCCCCAAATCAGTAATCCATTAAACGTCAAAAATAGACAAAACCAGAAAGCAGAAAAGTAGAGCTAGAAGATAGTGTAAGGTCTAGTACTATCTCTTTTATGAGTTCTCCATCCTGCTCCCAAGCCCCAAAGCAAGTTACTAATTCACTTCAGAGATGTTTGGCCTTAAATCAACTTTACCTACAGATTTGAAAAAAAATACTATAAATCTTAACTACAACAAAATGTAAGTGTCATACTTTCTCGGAACACTAAATACTCTGTATACTGAACTTCAAACCTAACACTTACATCCTGTTATTATGATATCCCAATTATGCAATGTAGACTCATGTGCAATTCACTGTAATTTACCTTTAAACACACAACTTACCAAAATCACAATTAGCCTGCAACAAGGTTTCCAATTTGTATAGCTGTTGCCTAGTTTAAAAAATGTAAGGTGAGAGTTAATTTTAGAATCGTTTAAAACATGTAACAATTACTGACGTTTCCAAATCTATTACACAGCTTCAATGTGTCCCATTTGTGAATGACATTTAATACCTCATGAATGTTAACTACAGGGTCATCTTTAAGAAAGATAACTGAGAAATAGGGTTTCACCTATGATAAAATATGCTTTTATGTGACTTTCCAAAAGTATCTACAAAAAGCTGCATATATCTCAGAAATTGTATCAAATATCATAGATTTCACACTCAATAAGATGCTGCTTAATTAGGCCTAGGAAGACTTTAGCAGGGAGAGGGCTCCTTCTAATTTTCTCCAAGTGTAGCAGTCCACTAGCTATTTAATTATTCAGGTGGTCACCCCAAAATTGCCTGGTGGTCCACCGGTGGACAGTGATCGACGTTTTGCCCAACACTGGATTAAATCTTAAAGAAGTCTAAGAGACATAAAATATACTAGGTTAACAGTTACATAATAAAATATTAAATTATATCATACAGTTATGCAGTAGGAGTTCAAAAAGGAACAATGTAGACTAGAGTTATCAGGAATTGTATTTATAATGTTCCAACTTAATTCCTAAAATAAATTCCTTAATTCCATTGCTTCTTGGCCTTTTGGCTAAAATCAAGTGTAATTCCTTTTGCCATTCTTTCTAGTTGCCTTCCAGCTCCTTAAAGATTGAGCCATATTCATGACTTTTGTCCTAAATACTCAACTCATTCTGTAATGCTCAGAATTAGAGACTCACTCAGCCTGTTCACCCAATAAAACACACAGCATGACACAGATACAGTGATGTCTCTTCAGGTCTTATGGGATAAGGATGGAAAAGAGAAATTCCTTCTTCACCTTTACATTTTCATTTAAATGTTTCACATATACATTCTTAATGTATTTTTGGATAATAATTTACCTTCAATAACAGATTCCATTTCAAAATCATCAAAAATCTGAATATGGACTTGTTTTTAAAAGGTTATTTCAATTTTGTCAATTATGATAATGAGATAGCGCATGTTTGAAAAAAGTTCAGATTTTTTAAGAAATGCACACTGAAATATTTAAAGATGACATGATGTCTAGAATTTGCTTAAAAATATGTAGGGCAAAAAGAAGATAAGGGACAGATGCAGGAAATTTGATAAAAACTTGTTTATTATAACTGGGATGAAAATAATGCAATTGATATCAATTAATGTCACCCCAATAAATTTAAGAAAAAAAATAAAATAAAAATATAACTGAGGGAGAGAATGTGGAGGGTTCATTATATTATACTAGTCTCTTTACATTTGTGTATGTTTGAAATTTTTCATTAAAATTTTGTAAGGTTGTCCAAGTTAATCATATTAATCACATTTCTATTACAGTCTGAATGGCATATTTGTAGTCAGAGTTCATTCTCAAAAAATCATTGAAAGACTATGACTATTAAGCAACAAGTATTTTATTTTCATTTTCTTCTAAACTTATAGTTCAAAGCCTTAGATATTTTGTCTTAAATACATGATGTCAAATACAAAAGAATAAATATACTGAAAAGAATAAAGATTCACTAAAAAAACTCATTAAAAGCATTATCCGGTTTTTGTTACTGATATAATAATTAAGTGCATTATGTGCATGACTGTATTGGTGCTTTTATTGTTTGGTTTTTTTTTAAGATTTATTTTATTGATTTTTGACAGAGAGAAACAGAGACAGAGAGAGACAGAGAGAAGGGGGAGGACCCGGAGCAGTCTCCATAGTTGACATTAGTTTTCCACATAGTTTCACTCCACAGGTGGGTGCAGGGCTGCGCAGGGCAGGAACTGGGTCGAGAGCGTCCCACATAGGCCCCAGCAAGAAGTGAACTGGGGGCACACCCCAGTTCAGCATGTGGGTCCACATGGGCCGGGGCCAGGATTCGATCCTTAGTCCTCAGGGCTTCAAAGCGAGTGCTTTCCCCGCTGAGCCATCCCAGCTTTCCCATGGTGCTTTTGTTAATATCAGTATTAGAAACCACCCAGCAATGTAACTTATAGAACTGAACAACATCTACACTCAAAATCAGTTAAAAACAAAACCTACCTGAACAAATGAAATAGTACTCTAGATGAATTCACTAACGCTGTTTCGGTAACCCACTGAATGCCAAATATTTCTACTGTATCCTCTTCAAAATTAGTTGGTAAAGGATCAAGGTTCAAAATTAATCTGAAATGAAAAGTATGATTTAATAGCATGTCTTTTTTTTTTTACATTATATGAACCCATATTATATACAACATGCCAGCAATGATAAAGTCATGATATGCCTTGATACATTATATATTCAGAAACACTACAGCTGGACTGTATTAAAAGTTCAGTCTAAAGAGCAATGTAATTTATGTGAAAATTGCAAAAAAGAGTTTAGGGAACATACTTTTGCCTGTGTTTAATAGTAGTCTTCAGTTGTAGAATTTCATCCTTTGAGGGGGCATTTAATTTTTAAAACAGCTAAAAGTTATTCTGAGCCATGTCTGGGGAATAACAATCACATTGAGTAATCTCTTTTAAAGTCTCAAACAAGGTACAACTTATAAAACCAACAGAAGTAACTTCCTTTCTGACTGAAACTGCCTAGGCAGGTATTGGCAAAACATTTCAATAACAGCACTTTTACTGAAATATGTGTACCAAGTGCCAAAGCAAGAACTCTGAATAACATTCCTATGAATTTACGCACTCTGGTATTTACTAGAAGTTTTTTTAAATGTCTAACTTCTATATATAATAGATACACAGAATCAGAAGGAACTGGAGCAACAAAAAAATGTGTTATGTCATACTTAAGAATTACTGAAAAGCTCCAGAACACTTCATGCTTTAGGAGAAAATATCGTTTCAAAAAGCCTAGATGGTTCAAAATTCACTTTAAAGGGAAATTAGTACCCAGCTCCCATCCCAAAGCTGGGCAGCAGTGAGGTAAGAGAACATCAGGTAGAGCAAGAGAGTGCTCCATACCCAAAAATCTTTTGCTATAACCAAGACACCAACAACAGAACTAACAGCTTGCCATCCGTCTGATATACTAAATAGATTTACAAAATCATGGCTTGAATATCAAAGTGGAGTTGATTTCCATCTTAATTAAGTAACATTCCTTAACAAACTAATGAAAAAATCTGATGAGGGAAAAACAAAGTCTCTGATTTTTTTTTTTACCTACCGCTTAAGGGCTCCACTGGAAAGGTAGGACTCTCCAGAAAAATGTTTTCCTCCTCCACTGTTGTCAAAAGCGCAAGAAAAGGAAGGGGGTTTGCACCATTCCGTCCCCAGCTCCAGTTCCAAGCTATCGGTCAGAAATGTCGACGCAGCGGAACAGTTATCCATTGTTTACTTCATGTCCTGAAATGTGTGGGGTTCATTATAATTATCATTAAGGGCTCCAAAGAAGTTGTGATGAGAGTCCTGGAGGTGGAGCGGGCAGAGAAATTGGAGGTGACTTCACGAAGTTCCCAAAACGCTCTCTCCCCAACACAAAGAAGAGGAAGAAAACAACAACAACAAAAAAACCCCACAGGCCAAACTCTCAACAACTTTCTCCCATCGACTCCCCAAGATCAAAGCTGTCGGAACTTATGGCAAAATGCACACGTAACTGGATGTAACCCTCGCCATCCACTGTTACCAGCTTCCGGGCAGCTCCGTGGGAAAGCTCCCTTGCGGCCTCCGGGTGGGGATCAGGGGGTCCCCGTGCCAACCCCACTCCTCCGGGCCGGGGCTGGGCAGGTCTCACTAGGGAAGGGACCCGCGTGGGAAGGGGAGAGTGCGAGAGGAGCCGGTATCCTGAGCACCGGGGCGCCCGTGTTGGTTGCACGTCGTACCTACTCACACTTTCAGCCTCGGCGATCCGCCCGCGCCGATCCCCGACCACAGCCCCGGAGTCCGTGCTCCCTAAATTCCAAACAGGTGAAATTCCCGCCACGGGGTTACCGCGCTCAGGGAGGGCGGAGCCACGCCAGAGCGCGCCCCCGAGTTCCGCTCGCGAGGTTTCCGTGGGAAACGTAGGCTATCGAGTGTTCTCGCGATAGTCTGCAGAGTAAGGACTCCGGACTGAGTTACCGTTGCCGTTCGTCTTTCCTTTTCTTTCTGTCTGCCTGTCTGTCTTTGTTTTTCTTTCTTTTTTCGCTTTCATTGGTGCCTTTGGTGGAAGGCGGGGCCTCACTGGACAAGGAAGTAATACCTACGGCGGAGTGAGCCAGGCACCGGGACCTGCGGGATTATTCTCCGCGGGGCTTGAGCAGATTCAAGAGCCTTGTTCCAGTCGGAAGCGAGCGTCTCACACCCGAAGCCCGCGCCGTCCCCTCTTCCCGCGCTAGTGCCACCCACTCTTGTTGAAACCGAGGATACCTGTTGCTTATGGGTTGTGAGCCATGCAACTGCAAAAATGAAGTTAATCCAGTGTATGGAAACACTGTTGTGAACACTGTTCTTCCACTTTTTTTTTTTTATATCTTTTTATATTTATAGAGAGTAATTATTTTATCTTCAGTGCATATTTATTTTTATTTTACTTTTGACAGAGAGAGAGACAGACAGAGACAGCTAGAGAACCGAACTGTGGGAACTCCCCAGTTCAGCATGTGGGTCCTGCCTGGGCCGGAGCCGGGATTTGATCCTCGGTCCTCGGGGCCTCAAAGCGAGCGCTCAACCCGCTGAGCCGTACCGGCTTTCCCTGTTCTCTTCCACTTTTATGCGGGACATCCGACAGGTTCAAGTTATTTAAACCTGGACGCTTTTGTAAAAGCTTTGCCCATTCGCACATTTTTAACTTTTTAGAGTGTTCTTGAAACGTGTCAGAAGACTTTTAAGGCTAAGTCAGAGATAACACATTTCAACCCATCACTGTCTTTAGGTTCAAGAAAAACTAGAATTGCTCCTTCGAATGCACTATCCTTTGAGTATTCACCAGTGACCATTTTTCCACAATACAGTTTGTCCTGCGTTTAATTCATGCATAGGAAACTTATAACAACTTCCTCCTAGAAACCAAGTATGTACTGCACATTTTCTGACAAATGGCATAGAGTGGGGAAAAGTAGGGTCATCCACAACAACCCCTAGGAAACAGAGCCTAGGTGTGAGAATGTTGGGCCCTGGCACTGAGTTTAGAACTGGGTCAATATAGTAATTATTCTTTCTCTATTAAAAACATCCAAATAGACCCCTTTTTTCCTTTTTCAAGTGTCTGATGTTGAGTAGTAAACTTGTTTGAACCACTAAGAAGAATGCAAAGAACCAAATAAATTCTCTAAAAAATTTAAGCAAGTACTATTGGTGCAGGAAACAATTGTGAGCGGTGACGTCCAACGTTCGTGGTCTCACGAACTCGAAGAATGAGAACACAGACTCCACAGGAAAGGTGAAGCAGCAAAGGTTATTAAGAAAGGAAACCGACGATCGAATCCCAGTCCCAGCCCCTGCGGACCCACATGCTGAACTGGGGGGTGCCCCCAGTTCAGTTGTCTCTCTGTCTCTGTATCTCTCTTTTTCTCTCTTTCTGTGAAAAACAATAAAAAATAAAATAAAATAAAAAAGAAAGGAAATAAGTAAAAGCTCTCTAATGAGAGGGAGCACCCGAAAGTGGAAATTCCCACTGAAAGAAGAAAAGCTTTCTAACGAGAGGGGGTACCCGAAAGTGGAATGCCCTCTAAAAGAAGGAAAGCTCTCTGATGAGAGAGGGCACCCAAAGCTGGAATACCAGTTTCTATACTTAGGGGCTATTCTTATATATCTTCTATATGCCTTAGAGTTATTGTTTGGTGCCTGCAGTTAATTCTTAACTTGGGAGGTGTCATACTCGGTTAGTCACATAGAATAGGTTGAGGCTGAGCCAGGTGATGGTTCTTTATGCAGTCTTATTTGAGGGGATATGGACAATGGGACCTAGTGTTGTCCCCTCCTGTGGCTCAGTTGCCCAACAACTAGGTTTCTGTGTTATGTTCCCAAACATGGGTGTCATGACTACTGAACCTGCAAGTTGCTGGTTGTTGGGATCCCCTCCCCTAACTGCCTAGGTCTCACTAACCTGTCTCACTATGACATGTGTTATATCAGTAAGAATTCCCAGCAGGTAACAGATGGCACACGCGAGAGAAGTGAATGAGGGATGCCAAGATAGCTCCCACAATCACAAGGTCTGGGGTTCGATTCCCCTCCCCAGTTTGTGCAAACACATACGCTGAACTGTGGCACAATGGGTGGCCACCATGATGGCCATGTGGGAGGCCCCTGGTTCAGTTCCCACCCCATTCGGCCCCACATACACCTGTGTGGAATGAAACCACGTCACAACTAATGATGTACAACTATGGAGACTGCTCTGAGCCCTTCTCCCTTCTCTCTCTCTCTCTCTCTCTCTCTCTCTCTCTCTCTCTCTCTCTCTCTCTCTCACCTTCTCTCAAACAATAGAATCTTAAAAATAAAAGGGGGGGCAGATGCTTAATGAAAGGGCCATTTACAAAGGTGTGATGGACAGGGTTACCTCAAAACAAAATGATGGTGAAGTAACTAGAACTAATCAGAGTCATTATCACTCAGGCCTAAGGGGTAAGGGAAAGAGAGGACCAGAACCCAAGACTTGTGCTATAGGCAACAGCCACTTACCTGATAACCACCAGCTCAGGTGCCTTCACAGAGGAACATAGCCTCTGACAACCTGCAGCCCCGCAGCAAGGAGCTGAAAGGATTCAGTATCCAACCCTCCTTCACTCCACACTCCAATGTCCCCCCGGTGTTTCCCATTGGCCGAAACCACCCTAAAAACAGAGGGCAGCAATATATAAAGTGGTCTTCAGCATACTACTTCTCTGGTCAAGGACCTACTGATGCTTTCCTATTCTTTCATAAGTATCCTTGGATTAGATTTTCATATCATACAAGTAGAACACAAATATATTACTTTATATACACAGAATAATTATGCCCATATCTGTCTCCTCGTTAGACTATAACTATAAATTTGTCCATTATTATGTCCCCTGCATCTAGGACAGTATATGAAATATAGGAAGTAGGCCTTTAAAAATAATTTTAACTAAACAAATAAAATGTTGCATCTGGTATTTAACTATGAATATTTATATTAGAATCAAATCATACCTTTTTCACGTTACAATTGTACTTTCTTAGCCTTGTAGATTCAGCTGAGACACCACCTGGAGAAAAATAACTGTAAGGTATCCAGTATTCTATCTGAGGTGTTCACTAGACCATCATTGTAAAGGAAGTTGCCAAAATGTACGTTTTTCAGCATTAGCAGAACATCCATCTTCAATCTATGTCTAAAAAGAATTTCACTAGAGGTTAGAGGTTAGATGCTACGTGTGGAAGCCTGCAGTGTTTTCTCTTTCTCTCTCCATGCTAAGGTAGGGTAACTTCAGGAATCACTTGCAGAAGAGAGGCTAACACATATCTCTCGCATTTGTGACACATAGGTCCCTGTTTCAATGCTGACAAATCTAAAGGCAAAAAGGTTGGCTGGAGTGGCTGGTGGTGGCAGAGCAAGGGCAGAGTGCTGTGGAGAGAGGTAGCTGTACTGCTACTGGGGTGAATAACAGTGTCTGCGATCCGATGGATGGAGCCAGACCTGAGGTGTCTTCAAAGGAAGCTGGTGCAAGAAAACTGCCTGGAGGGCTCAGGTGACCTCAACACAAAGAGGCTGGACAGGGTCACCGAAAGTCAGGAGCTAGGGGACAATCATTCATAGCTCCCAAGGGGAGGCACAAACTGGATCAAATCTCTTCCTTGCTTAAAATCCTTCAGTATGGGGAAGCCGGGATGACTCAGTGGGTTAGGTGCTCACTTTGCAGCCCCGGGTAATATGGATCTAATCCCAGCCCCGGCCCATGCAGACCCATATGCTGAACTGGGGAGTGTCCCCAGTTCGGTTCTCACTGGGGTGAGACCCCTGCCCAGCTCCTGCCCTGTGCAGCCCTGAGCCCACCTGTGGAATGAAACTATGTGGAAAAACCGATGATGTGCAACTATGGAGACTGTTCTGGGCCCTCCTCCATCTCTTTGTCTCTGTAGCTCTTTCTCTCTCTGTCAAAAACAATAGAAAAAAATCCTTCAGTGGCCTCTTACTGTACTTAAAAGTGAAATCTTAACTCCTTGCATTTGTGATTTCACACCTTCCAATGTCCAAAATCTTAACTTGAGCCACTCTATGACTTTCACAGACTATAAGCCATACTGGCCTTCTTTCAGTTCCTCACACACGCGGTATTTTTTTTCTGTCTCAAAATGTTTGCACAAATTGTGCCTTATGCCAGAACTGTTTTTTTTGTTGTTGTTGTTTGTTTGTTTGTTTTTATCTTGCTTTTTCTAGGACTGGCTCCTTTTTCTACTTGAGATCTTAGCTGAAACCTCTCTCATAGAGGCTTCTGTTGACCCAATTTAACCTAAACTTCTGTAATATGAGGGTGGGCTAATAAATTTTGCCTCCTGTTAAGTAGAAAATGAACAGGAAAAGGTATTTAGATAAAATAAAAAATGAAATCTACATACATCACTTATTATATACCTATATCATTTATTTTCAAAGCTGCATATTTTTCCACAAAATCACACACTTCATTATACCTCTGCGATCTTGGTGAAGCTGATCACTGACAGTCATAGGCTCTCCACTTGATGGTCTGTCATGCAAATCTGCTTGCCCCACTTCTCTGTCTTTGAATTAATTTACCCAGCATCTTACTGTACTCACATCCACACACTGATCACCATAAATGGCTTGTATTCATGTGTGAATTTCAATTGGAGGAATTTTTTCATCTGTTAATAATTCAATAACAGCATACTGTTTGAACCAAACATCTGAACACTCTTCCATTTTGATGTGCACTGGGTGAAAAATTAAGCATATGTGTGTGCAAGGCCAAAAATGATGGAGGAGAGATACCATGAGATAACACAGAACCAGTTATATCCAGATATATCTAAAATATTACTGTGGAGGCAAAATTTATCAGCCCACCCTTGTAGTTTGAGTTGGACAGAGCTCCAAATGACATGAAACGCAAAATAATTGGCTTAACAAGAAAAAGTATCTTGCCCTCTTACATAAGAGTCATGGTATCAGTCTAGAGCTGATGGTGTCAGGATCCCAGGATCCTTATATCTTGTGTCACCACAATGTGTGGCCTCAATGTTAAGTTTACCTCATGGTCCTTGATGGATTCCTGTTGCAGTCAGTACAAGTATATTCCAGCTGGCAGGAAGGACAAAAGGAGAGAAGTTCGTGTATCCTTCTAAACTAAGTCTGGAAGTGCTTCACACTGAGTTTGCTTATACTTATTGCATTGTAGAGCATATTTTGGAAACAATCATACTCATCCTCAGATGTATCTTGACATTTTGTCCAGTTTCTAACCCACTTCAGTATTTGCTTGTCCTTAGTGTAGCTCCATCACTTCTAGCCACATTTTAGGAAAGCTTGGAAGGATGGTGTTTATTCTATGTAACTTAAATTAGGAGACAGGTTAGGATGACTATGAGGGACAACTGGCAGTTAGCCCACAAAGTTCCATCTGTTTTATTTTCTCATGGCTCTATGTTACAGAGACTATAATGTTTCTCCCTCATAGAAGCCTTCTTTGGTCACTCAATCTAAAGTAAATTTTCATAATAGTTTTGGTTGGGTTCTGCTAGTGTCTTGACAAGAAAACAATTTATTTATTTATTTATTTATTTGTCTATCAATTTATTTATTTATTTACTTAATTGTTTTTGGCATAGAGACAGAGAGAGAGAGAAGAGGAGAGTCCAGAGCAGTCCCCATATGTCAAGAACTGAACTGAGAGCCACACACCAGTTCAGCATTTGTGTCAGCATGGGCCAGGGCTGGGGTTCGAGGATCAAATCCTCTGGACTGCAAAGCGAACACTTAACACACTGAGCCATCCCATCATGCTTAAGAAAACAATTTAAATCCTCTTTGTCAGATTCTAAGGTTTACAAGGTGCTCTGTGATATTCAGAAAGAGAATGGGTTCAGTTTCATGTCATGCAATTATATCAGTTATATCAGTCAGCAAACTATAGCCCCTAGGCCAAATATGACCTGACACTTGTTTTTGAAAGCAAAGTTTTATTGGAACTCAACCACATCCATTAGTTAACATATTGTCTATGGTGCTTTCTCACTACAACTTCAGACTTCAGTGTTGCAACTAAGAATGTATGGTCCACAAAGCCTAAATTATTTAAGCTGGCCCTTTATATTAAAAAAAAATTGCTAACCTGTGAATTATATTAATAGCTTTATTAAGTATAATGCCTATTAAAAGTATAAGTTTCCTTGGAGTGCTAAGATTTTCTCGCTGAAATCCAGTTGTTATAAATGAAAGTGTTTTCTATATGTTTCTACAGCAAACTTTTTTCTTTTCCAGTATCTTCTTTAATTTTCTGTTTTCTGTGGGATGTTAGATGAAAACCTTTTAATTTTCTCATTTGGGATTCTTTTCTAGCTAATCCTCATGATACCAACATTCTAAGAATCAAAGAGTGCCAGAGCAGGAGGGTACCTCAGAGGTCACTGTGTGGGACACTGGTGTGCCACCCAGATTCCTCTTCCAGATGAAAGATTGATTTTACCAGCTGCTGAAGTCTTGCTGTCAGCACTTGGCTGTCAGCCCTGTACGGCAGTGCTTTGAGCAAGAAACTCGCTTGCTCAAATTGGTGCATCTGACATCCAATCACAATGGCATAAAGGTATAAATGCGAGTCCTTCCTCCTCCTACCCTAACTTGGGATAATTGTGAAAGCGAAAGCTGTTTTTAGAGCTTCACCATTTGGTTAACCATTTGGTTAGCTGAGGCCTCATGCAGATTACATTGCAGCCCAATATCTCCCTCTTTCCCATCTTACTTTCATTCCCTTCCTTTCATTCTTGATTGTTCCCCAGAATATTCCTTAATAAACTTCTTGCACATTAATATCTACCTCATAGTCCTCCTAGGAAACTCTACCAACAAAAAAATCTTCTCCTAATTTCCTGATCTTAAGAATCTAAATCCTAGGACTTTCCCAAGGCACAGATTTGGAAATGAGAGGAGTCAGAACTTTTGGCTTCAATAATCGGTTCCCTTATTAAAATAATACAATTTATTTAATTATAAGAGATCTCTGATTGTTTTCTAATCCCCTGAGCTTTTTGTAAGAAGCAAAGATTTAAAGAATCTATGAAATGCTACAGCCTATGCTTGATAGTTTGATATTATAATATCAAGAGGCTATGTCAATTAATACTGGAATCTGCTTATTGGGTTGTGGGATGGGGTGAAATGGAGAACGTTGTCTAAAGGAGAGTTTATGGGTCAACATACTTGAATTTGAATCCCACATTCTGCATTTTCTATGATCTTAGACAGATTTCTTAAACTCTGTCTGTGTCAGGCTTATTATCTGAGAATTTTGGAGGTTACTACTACTTATAGGCATAGGGAACCTTCTTAATCCATAACTTCAGTTTGTCCAACATGTAACATCCATTCTATCTCATTCCATTCTAGTCAAGAAGGAATCACTGAGAATTCTAAGATATTTCCATCATTATGGTAGTTAAACGTGGGAAGCCATGGTTTCTGCCCACAAAAAATCTCTAATTCTATTAGAGACAAAACTTGAAATATAAAATAATTAGAGACATATATAAGACAGAAACCAAGCTGAAATGGTATGGAATGGGCAGCATATTAGGAAGTGAGGACTGAGATAGACTTAATATGTCTAAAACATCCATGTCTTGTAATTGTTCTTGGAAGAATCTGTAAGTCAAAGGAGGCTGAATTACCATTTTTTCTAATTAAGAGTCTGGAAGAAAGTTTCCCATTCCATTCTTTATAATTGAAAGTATAAGAAAAGTCATAAATGAAACTTTAAAATTTTTTTAAATTTAAATTTTCATATAATAAATTTCATTCTGTGTTTTCAGTTATATGACTTTTGAAGAAATCATGGAGTTATATGGTCACCATAAAAATTAATAAACTTTTGGTTTTATCACTTCCCCCAAAATTCCCACATGCAAACACTACAGTGAAACCTCCTCTCCTCCTCCATTTCCTGACAACCACTGATCAGTTCTCTGTTCCTTGTATTTTTGCTGTTTCCAGAATATTGCATAAATGGAATTATAAATTTATAGTATGAAGCCTTTCGATATGATTTCTTTTATTTGGCATAACACATCTGGAGTTTATTCATGTTGAATGTAGAAATAGTTTGTTTCTTTTTGTTAGTTCACTTTTTAGGCAATATGAATAAAGCTGCTATGAACATTTTTACACGTCTTTTTTTTTAATTGTTAAATTTAATGGGGTGACATTGGTTGGTAACAATTAGATAGTTTCCAGATGTACAAGTCCACATCACATCACCCATGCATCACATTATGTGCCCACCACCCAAAATCAGCTTCCCCTTCCATCACCATATATCCGGTGCCCACTCTCACCTCCCCCCACAACTCTCCCTCCCCTCCTCCCCTCTCTCCAGGTAACCACCAAACTATTGAGTGTGTCCATAATGCTGGTGCCCTCTCCCACCTCCCCTTCCCAAATGGTACACTAGTCTTTTGTGTGCACATGTGCTTTCATTTCTCCTGAATAAAAATAGGGTAACAATAAAATTGTTGAGCCCTAAAGTAAATGTATGGTTTTAAGAATATTTTAAGAAACTGAAAATTATTTTTCAAAATGGCTGCACCATTTTATATTTCTACATTTAATATCTACAGATTTCAGTTTCTTCATACTCTTGTCAACACTTGCTAGTAAACAAAAGCCTAGATTACTGCTTTAAGACCTTCTTCTTTCTTATAAGAAACACATAATGCTTTTAATTTTTTTCTAAACCAAGCTTATCCAACTTGTGGCCTGTGGACCATATGTGGCCCAGGATAGCTTTCATTGAGGCCCAACACATATTCATAAACTTTCCTAAAGCATTATAAGATTTTTTTTAATTTTATTTTTCTTTTAGCTCATCAGCTATCATTTGCATTAGTGTATTTTGTGTGGCCCAAGACAATTCTTCCTGGTGGCCCAGGGAAGCCAGAAGTTAGGACAACCCTGTTTAAGCAATGCTTTGCAGCATTCCACAAATTTTGATATGTTGTATTTTTATTTTTACTTAGTTAAAATATTTTCCAGTTTCTCTTGAGACTTCTTCTGTGACCTATAGGTTATTTAGTAGTATGTTCTTTTTTTAAAAAAAGATTTATTTTTATTGTTTTTGACAGAGAGAGAGAGAGAGAGAGATACAGAGATAGAGACAGAGAGAAGGGCGAGGGCCCAGAACAGTCTCCATAGTTGCACATCATTGGTTTTTCCACATAGTTTCATTCCACAGGTGGGCGGGGCTGCACAGGGCAGGAACTGGACCAGGGTCTCACCCCGGTGAGAACTGAACTGGGGACACTCCCCAGTTCAGCATGTGGGTTCGCACGGGCCAGGGCCAGGATTCGATCCTCGGTCCCCAGGGCTGCAAAGTGAGCACTTAACCCACTGAGCCATCCCGGCTTCCCCAGTAGTATGTTCTTGATTTCCAAATAGGTGGGACTTTTCCTGTTATAGTTCTGATATTGATTTCTTATTTAATTTCATTGTGGTCATATAACATACTTTGTATGATTTCAGTATTTTTATATTTGTGAATTTTTTTATTACCCAATATATGGCCTATCATGGACGGTTTTATGTACATTTTAAAATAATATGTATCCTACCATTGTTGAGTAGAATGTTCTGTAAATATCAACTTCATAATGTTGATCTAGTTTTCCACATTCTTGCTTATATCCTACTTTTTCTACTGATTAACTGAGAGGAATATTTATATCCAAGTATAATTGAGAATTTATCTATCTCTACTTCATTTGTATCAGTTTTGGCTTTATGTGTTTTGAAGCTGTTATTATGTTCATACATATTTAGGATTCCTATGTCTTGGTACATTGACACTTTGATTATGATATAATGTCTTTTTTTTTACCTGATAATTTTCTTTGTTTCAAAGTCTTTGTCTTACATTAATGTAGTCACTCCAAATTTTTTTTATTAGTGTTTGATAGTACATTTTTTACAGTGATTTTACTTTTATTATATCTATACCATTGTATTCAAAGTGGATTTCTTACAAAAAGTTAGATGGTTTACAAATAGCATATACTTTGGTTTTGTTTTTTCATTCAACATGACAGTCTGTCTTTTAATTGGTGTGTTTAGAATGTTTTTATTTAATTTGATACGTTGTAGTTAGGTCTGTGTTTGTATTATTTTTATTTGTCCCCTATGGGTTTTGTTGTTGTTGTTATTGATCGCATGTTTCCTTTTTCTTATATTATTTTTTATTATTTGACTTATTTTAGTATTGCATTTTAATTGACCAGTTTTTTGGCTATATTCCTTTGTAGTATATTTATAGTAATTTATCTATGGATCACAATATACATACTTAATTTTTCAGAATATAATTAGAGTTACTATTTACCACTTCAAGTAAAATGTAAAAGCCTTACTGCCATGCGGTTTCCTTTACTCTCTCTTATGTTATAATCGTCATACTTATTGCACTGCATATGTAGTAATAAATTACCTAAACAACATTATAACTTTTAATTTCAAGAGTCATAGACACTTTTAAAACTTAAGATATGATAAATTCTCTACTACTTTTTTTTCTCAGATATTTGCCATCTATACTGCTCTTCCTTCATTTCTGAAGTTTCACATTTCCCTCTGGTTTTATTTCCCTGCGATCTGAAGAACTTTCTTTAGCATTTCTTTTAGAGTAAATCTGTTGGCAATAAATGGTTAGAATTTCATCATCTGATAATGTCTTTATTCACTTTCATTCCTGAAGTGTATTTTCAGAAAATACCTTATTCTTGTTGGACAGTTCTTTTCTTTCAGCATTTTAAGTGTGATCTGCTGTCTTCTGGCCTCAGTGTTCTCTGATAAGAAATCTGTATCCATTTGAAGAATTGTTCCCTACTATATAATGTGTCAATTTTCTCCAGTGGCAATTAAGAATCTTTTTCCTCTTAGGCTACTAGCAGTTTTATTGTGTTGAGTATGGGCATAATTTTCTTTGAATTTATCCTGTTCGAAGTTCATTCTGTACAATTATATTTCTTAAAATTTGGGACAGTTTCAGCTATTTTTAAAATAATTTATTTCTGGACTAAACTTGTTATCCTTTCCTTCAGTAACTGTAATTATACCTGACCCTTGAGCAACACGGGTTTGAACTGTGTGAGTTCACTTATACATGGATTATTTTTAGTAAATGCTATAAATGTATTTTTCTTTAATTTTTTAATGTTTTCTTTTCTCTAGCTTACTTTATTATAAGAATATAGCATATAATGCATGTAACATAAAAATATGTATTAATTGACTATGTTATTGGTAGGACTCCCAGTCAACAGTAGGCTATTAGTAGTAGTTAAATATTTGAGGACTCAAAAATTTTACATAGATTTTCAACCTTGTGGAAGTTAGCATCCCTAATCCTCTTATTTATTTATTTATTTATTTATTTATTTATTGTTAAATTTTTGCGGGCAACATTGGTTAGTAAAAATTACATAGGTACCAAGTATACAATTCTATAGAAACTCAACTGTGTTGCACTATGTAATCACCAACCAGGGTCAGTACTCCTTCTATCACCATATATTTGGCTCTCCTTCCCTCTACTCCCATCCCCTCCCCTCTTACCTGCATGTAACCACTAAACTATTGACTGTGTCCATGAGGTTTTGTTTCTTTGTTGCTTTCAGTTTTATATTCCAGATATGAGTGAAGTCTATGGTTCTTGTTTTTTTCTGTCTGACTTATCTCACTCAATGTGATGATATCAAGGTTCATCCATTTTGTTGCAAATGTGAATATTTAATCTTTTCTTATCACTGTGTAATATTCCATTATGTAAATGTACCACAGAATCTTTATCCAGTCATCTATCAAAGGGCACTTTGGTTGTTTCTATGACTTGGCCACCGTGAATAGTGCTGCAATGAACATTGTGGTACATATGTCTTGGAGGACTAAGCCTAGCCCCTTTATTGTTCAAAGATCAACTCTACATAAGTAGTATAGGTCTTTTAATCTTGTCCCACAGGTTCATGAGCTTGTTCAATTTTAAAGATTATTTTTCACTGTGTTATTCAGATTGTACAATTTCTACTGATTAATTTTCAAGTTCATTGATTTTTTTTTTTCCTTTCATCTCCATTCTGCTATTGCACTCATCTTACAAACTGTATTTCTTGATTCTAAAATTTCTATTTGGCTCTTATTTATTTTCTGCTTTTTGGCAGATAGCAAGCGTATCTTTGTATTCATTAAAAGAGTGTCCAATTTTACCTCTTATAGAGTGGTTATAATAGCTGCTTTAATGTCTTGTTTGATGAATTTTTTAAAGATTCATTTTATTGTTTTTGACAGAGAGAGACAGAAAGAAGGGGGAGGGCCCAGAGCAGTCTCCATAGTTGTACTTCATCAGTGTTCAACATGGCTTTGGTCCACACAGGTCGGTGGAGGCCTCACAGGGCAGGAACCAGACTTGGGGGTCTCCCGCATGGGAGGCACACCCCAGTTTAGCTTATGGGTCTGCACGGGCTGGGGCCGGGATTGGATCCTCAATCCCCGAGGTGCAGAGCAAGAGCTTTAACTCACTGAACCATCCCAATGTCCCCTTGTTTGATAATTTTACTATCTGGTCATTTTGATTATATTTTTCCTTGAAATTTGGTCTGATTTTGCTAGTTCTTTACATGTTCAGTAATTTTGGAATTTATCTTTTAATATATTTTTATTTATTTATTTATTTTTGACAGAGAGAGAGAGAGAGAGAGAGAGAGAGAGAGAGAGAGAGAGAGAGAGAGAGAGATACAGAGACACAGAGAGAACTGAACTGGGGGAGCTCCCAGTTCAGCATATGGTTCTGCACGGGCCGGGGCTGGGATTCGATCCCCGGTCCCCGGCGCTGCAAAGTGAGCGCTTAACCCACTGAGCCATCCCGGCTTCCCTAGGAATTTATCTTTTGGCATTTCATTTTTGTGATCCTGTTAAAAATCCTCCAAATAATTTTTTTTAATTTTTTTGAGGGGAAAGTGTGTTTTATTTTTTTTAATTTGGTTACCTTTTTTGTTTGTTTTATTTTTTTTAGGAGACAGTAGTCCATTTAGGTTCATGTTGTAAATTGTTTCACTTTCTATGGGTGAATATATTTTTAGTTTTCAAAGCACTTTTTATACTGCTTGGTTCTGTCCTTCGCATATACCAATTTGGATGTTAGTCTGAGGCTTGGGCAGTGGTTTATGTCCATGTTCAGTTCTCAAAACCTTTGTTTTGCTTCTTTGCTTATGTTTCACATATGCACACTTTGAGGGATGAGCCTTGTGTTGATTCATAGACAGAAGTAGGTGACCTGTTCTTGCTTTTTTCTCAACAGAATTTGTTCACATTCTCTGGCTTGTACAGAAACTTTTTCTAGTTCTTCTGGATAAAAAAACAGAACTCTCTCTGGTGGGGTCTTCTTGAACTGTCACATAGTTCTGTGTGATACGGCTTCTCTCTAGAAAAACCAATGGATGGAAGGAGAAAAGAAAAGAAAGGGAAGGAAAGGAAAGGAAAGGAAAGGAAAGGAAAGGAAAGAGAAAAGAAAACAGAGATTTCCCTTCTTCCCACCCTTTGCACAATGAAGGCATCTTTTCCTAGTTCTTCGAGTCTAAGCTACAGGTCTTTCTTTGCTTTAACTTTTAGGTGCTCACCACTGCTTCCACCATAACAATACAACTCTGTACTTGGGGGAAGGGCTGAGACATGACCCCTCTTCGTGGTCTTCTAGCAAGAAAGATGGCTTTCTCTTGGACTTTGGCTATGCATGCTCATGATGAGGTTCCCCGATTCAGTTCCCCCTTGGGTCAAAGTTGGGAGATAAAGGAAAAACAATAGGAGTCTCATTACCACATTGTTCTTGAAATTTCAACTTTCTTTTCTAATTTGCCTGGTACACTTTATTTGTTTTTTGGGTTTTTTTTTATTTGTCCAGAGTCTTTAATTGCAGTTGGTTGGAAAGATGGGCTCTAGTGTGCTTACTTAATTTTGGCCAGCATTGGACCATAAGTGAAACTATCAAACATAATTTTAACGTTGGATTGGAAGATGCAGAGATCAATCAACCATTGATTGGGGACCATTGCTGTTGTCATAGGAAACAGTCCATTATTTAATTTCTGTCTCTTCATTTATTAAATAGAGATAATGTCACCTTGCTATTACTTTTTGTTTTAATTGTTTGTTTAGAAGATGGAAATGAAAGCATACCGTTTTGTTTGTTTGTTCGTTTTATGTCTAGGATTAAAAGAACATTGAAGGACGATAAGAAAAAGTTCCTCAGAAAATAAAAACTTATATTTTAAATACATTAATGGCTTCTAGTACACTGATAAGCAATTAGTAAAAAAATAAATAAACAAATAATAAAAAAACAGGCTATCTGCAGTATATGTGTAAGATATATTTATAATAGGTCCTACGAAAGGACTTTTTGTTTGTTTGTTTTAACTCTATACATGTTTGTATTGTTTGAATGTTAGAAATGAACAAATCAATCTAAAGAGAAAAGAAGAATTCTCTTGACTCCCAAATTTGTCATCAATGTTAATCCACATATTTCTGATTATTTACATGTGATTTCTAGCTACCATAGAAACCTTTAGTGGTTGTCTGGTCAGTTCATCACAGCCTACTTTAAGAATCTAGACTCTCCCCCACCTCCACCCACCACTTTCTAGAAGACCAGGCTGTTGGCAGCCACGTGTATGGTAAAAGACCCCACTTCCCTTGTCAGGTAAAGAATTCTCTCTCATGAGGATTTTTAATGGGGACTGAAAAGGTCTTGCTTATTCTGGCCTGTGCACTTGATCTGAGGTGATTCTGGTTCAGGAGCTGTGAGACAATTACCTTCTCTCAAATACAGAAATAAGCAGAGGAAGCTAGATAGCAGAGAGTGGAGGAAAAAAAGCACCCCAAAAAAGTACAAATAAAAGACCATGTGACCAGAGAAAGGGAAGAGAATGAACCGTAATGAGAATGAGACTGAGCATAAATAATAAAATAAGCTGAGAGAAGGGCTGAGTTGCTCCTAAAGGCATTTATATTTCCTAGTTCTGGTATCTTCTGTGGACTATCAATGTTCTTACCTTTTTATTCAAAGATATAATTATGTATTATTATAATAATTATTCCATTTTTTAAAACTATCTTAACTAAGACATTTGATTTCTCTCCCTAAATGGAAAACCCACATCACAGGAAAACTGTGACTTGGTCATACTGGAAAGAGACAGTTGGGATTGTACATGTGTGACACAGCTCTAAGAAAGCATAATCTAGTATGTTAACATTGGGGCCAGATACTATCTTTAATGGGAGGCATAGTTGTCTAGCAGGAACAAATATTATACTAAAGTTGAGTAGTGGTGTGTGCATGTGGATTGATTATAAAAACAAAAAACAAAAAAAACCCAAAAACAAACAAACAAACAAAGAACAGCTTCCAAAGGATTCTGGAATTAACAATGTTCCCAGAAAAAAATATGTTTATTTAATCAACACATATTTTTGGAGCAGCTGTTAAATACCAAGTATTGTTGTAAGTATTAGTGATAGAGCAGTGAATAACCTGAGGCTGGACCCACATAGAGCTTATGTTCTTGTCAGGGTAGGTGGGCAATAAAAAACAAATGTAATATATGAGTGAGTGCTATTAAAAAATAAATCATGGGGAAGTTGGGATGACTCAGTGGGTTAAGCACTCGCTTTGCAGCCCCAACCTTGGCCTGTGTGGATCCATATGCTGAACTGGGGTGTGCTTCCTATGCAGGAGGCCCCCAGTTCAGTTCTTTCCCCCTGGTTCAGCCCCTGGCTTGAGGGTGCGTGCCTCCCCTGTGGGAGGCCCCCAGCCCAGTTCCAGCGCTGCACAGCCCCCGCCTATCTGCATGGAACAAAACCATGTCGAAGACCGTTGACGTACAACTATGGAGACTGCTCTGGGCCATCATCCTTCTCTCTGTCTCTCTCTGTCTCTGTCTCTTTCTGTCTCTGTCAAAAAACAATAAAATTAAATCTTTTTTAAAAAGTAATTTATGGGAAGCCGGGATGGCTCAGTGGGTTAAGTGCTCACTTTACAACCCCGGGGACCGAGGATCGAATCCTGGCCCCGGCCCGCACGGACCCATATGCTGAACTGGGGAGTTCCCCCAGTTCGGTTCTTACTGGGGTGAGACCCCAGCACTGTTCCTGCCCTATGCAGCCCCACTCCCACCTGTGGAATGAAACTATGTGGAAAAACCGATGATGTGCAACTATGGAGACTGTTCTGGGCCCTCCCCCTTCTCTCTGTCTCTGTTTCTGTATCTCTCTCACTCTCTGTCAAAAACAATAAAAATAAACCTTAAAAAAAAGTAATTTAGGGTTAGGGGTTAGAGAATGTCTGGGCAAGTGTACTATTTTACATAGGAAGCCCAAAGAAACCTCACTGATAAAGTCACATTTACTCATAAGTCGAGATCTGACTAAAGTGAGGAGTAAGTCAAGTTGATCCCTGGTGTGCAGATGTGGCATGTTTGAGCTAAAGCAAGATTTCCAGTGAGAGTTAAGAAAGGGAGAGTATAGATGTAGATGATGAGACTAGGAGGAGGTATTAAGAGGGAGGGCCAGGTCCTATTGATCATATAGACTCTGGCTTTTACTTTGAGTGCAACCACTGGGAGATTTTGAACAGAGTAAAAAAACTCAAGCTTTACTGAATCACTCCAAATGCAGTGGGGTGAATAAACTATATGAGGCAAGTCTAGAAAAGGGGAGACAGATAGTACTGGCTCTTGGAATACTTCAGGTGAGAGAATTTAGTAACAGACTGAAGTGGAAGGGGTGAGATAAATAGTTGAGATGTATTTGAAAGTAGTGTGGACATGTCTTGCTGATGGGACAGTTGTGAATTGTGTAAAAGAAGGTGTTTCACTTTTTGCTTAAGTAAGTTTTTGGCTTAAAGAACTGGGTGTCTGGAGATACCATTAACTGAGATGAGGAGTCACAAAGGAGAGAAATTCTGTTTTGGGATGCCTATCTGTAGCTAACAATATGCAATTTGGAAAATACCAGACACTGTTATAAGACAAGCTTTCAATATATCAGCTCATTTAAGCAGCACTGAAAGAGATCAATAATATTGTATCCATTTTGCAATTGTGAAAACTGAGGCACAGAGAAGCTGTGTTGCTCAACTAGTACAAGGCAAAGTTAGGATCTGAATCTAGGGAACCTAGCTCCAGAATCTGCTCACCTACCTATCTAAATGGATACAGTCATCAGGCAATTGGATACAATGGTCTTCAGTTTAGGAGGGAGTTGGATCTAGGTAGGTATATACATTTAGAAGTTATCAGCGTACTGATGATGTTTAAAGCCATGATACTAATTGAAATCATTTAGGGAAAGAGTATGATGGAGAAAAAAATAAGTTCAATGGCTAAGCCATGAAGCATTTTATCATTTGGCGCTCAGAGATGACAGAAGGCTCTAATAAAGCACATAGAGGAGTAGAGTAGCTGGTGGAGTAAGAAAACAAGCAGGAGAGTGTGGTAGTTGGGAAGCTAGATGCAGAAAGTGTTTTAAGGAGAACAGTCAGCTCTCTGAAATATAGAAGGAAGGAAGTCTGAAAATTGACGGATAGATTTAGCAATGTGAAGGTCATCGGTGATTAAGAAAGCATGAGGACAGATGGCTCCATGGAGAGGTTCAAGAAGAGATTTGAAGAGGGAGCATGGAGGTCAGAAGCACTGACAACTTTGGGGGATATTTTTTAATCAAGGGAGCATAACTAAGTTTTCTTTTTCTTCTCTCCCAATGGCTCGCCACTCACTCTTCCAGACTATGACACTCCATCCTTACCAGAAGTTATCTCGGAGAGCCTCACAAATCAGAGTTCTCAGAAAAACACATGACCTGTTTTCATCTTGGCCTTTTTCTGGTTCGTGGACCAGTTCTATACCCAGCACCCGCTCCTACCCAGGCCACCATCTCAACCTCAAGCATTTGACAGCCTTCCCAAAGACTCAGAGCATCTCTCTTAGGATCGTAGCATCCTATACTTAGTTTTACAGAACTTACAACAGTTCCTATTTGCACATATTAATTTATATGATTATGTTATTTATGCTTATTTTCTCTACACGATTGTGCTAAGAGAATGGGTTCTGGAGTCAAACTGCCAAAGTATTATACAAATCTTGGTTGCATATACTAGTTGGATGACCTTTGGAAGTAACTTAGCTACTCTGAGACACAATTTCATCATCTGTACAATTGGGGTTAAAGTAGTATTCACCTCGTGTAATTTTGTGAGGCTAATACAACATGTAAAAGTTAATACGACATGTAAAGGTTCATAGCACCCAATACATCTTAAAGTTATTGTGAACGTTAATATATAAGTATAAAATACATATTTTGAAATAGATATCCAAAATAAACCATAGCTAATGTGTTTCTTTCCAGTTTTACTCTCCCCTCTAGCTCAGCTTGGACTCATTGTGTTATATATAGTCACATATTCTTTTTTTTTTTTTTTTTACCTTTTTTTGCTTCTAGGATACCAGATTGCAAAGTCCGTTATCTTAATGAATTTACCAAATGGTAGAATTAAAAAAAAAAAAAGATTAATTTTATTGTTTTTGACAGACAGACAGAGAGAAGTGGGAGGGCCCAGATCAGTCTCCATAGCTGCACATCATCAGCTCTCGAAGTGGTTTCATTCCACACAAGTGGGCAGAAGTCATGCAGGGTGGCAACTGGGCTGAGGGCCTCCCATATGGGAGGCATTCCCCCTCAAGCCAGGGGCTGAACCGTGGAAAAGAGAACCAAACTGGGGGTCTCTCATCTGGAAAACACACCCCAATTCAACATATGGGTCTGCGCGGGCTTGGGCCGGAATTCGATCCTCAGTCCCCGAGGCTGCAAAGTGAGCGCTTAATCTGCTATGCCATCCTGGCTTCCCATTTCTTTTACAGTGGGAAAGAAACGTCTATTGAGAATAAAAGTAGAGAAGTACACTTCCAAGAGATAGAAGCTGGTCTTGAGCAAGAAGAGGTGGCTCAAAAGGCCTAGAATTTTTTATTAGTGGAAATGATCTAAAATATTATAAGAAATCCCACCATTATTTTTTCTACAATACAGAAACCCCATTATCATATTTTTTGAAGTGCCTACTAAATAAAAGTCACTGATCTATTGCTCTATAACAAGCCACCCCTAAACCTAATGTCATAACTGATGATTTATTATGGTTTACCATGGATTTGTGGGTAAATTGGTGTCATTTGTGTAGTTCTTGTTTGGTTTCTTTCATGCTTGTGTTATTGCAGGCAAATGGAGGCTGAGCCTACAGTTGTATATAGGCTTGGATAATGTGCTGGATGTCAAATGTGGTTTCTTCACTCACATATTTGGGTGCATCGTTTGGGGTGGATGAAACAGCTTAGGACTGGCTGGACATCTCTCCCTTCCCCTCATCTTCCCCTCCCCCCCCCCCCCTTTCCCCTTCCCCCCCCCCCCCCCCCCCCCCACACACACTCCTCCTCTTTCTGCTCCTGCTTCTTCTTTCTTCTCTTTCTCTCTTCATGGGCTTGCTCATGCGGTAGCTTGGGCTTTTCAATAAATAGTATAGCAGTCTCAATGTATTCAGGCTTCTTACAAGATGGCTGGCTGGCTTTCTCAGAACAAGTTTTGCACTGAGCCAAGTGGAAACTACAGACTTATTATATTATGACCTTGCCTCAGAAGCCACACCATCACTTCAGTTATACTCTATTAGTTGAAAACAAGTCATAGGGCCAGTACAGATTCCAGTGGAGGGGAATACACAAGTGTATGGATTCTGAGAGGCACAATTCACTGGGTGGCCTCTTGGTGGATGAGCTACCACAGACACAAAGGCCCTGCTTCTAAGAAGCCCATAGCATAGTATAGAGCAGGGTTTCTTAATTTCGGCACTATTGAATTTTTTAATTAAATAAATTTTATTTTTAGAACAGTTTTAGATTTGTAGAAACATTACAAAGATTGTACAGAGAGTTTCCAATACCCTACACCCAGTTCCCCTTGTTAACATCTTACATTTAGATGGTACATTTGTTACAATTCATAAACCTATCAATTGATATATTATTGTTAACTGATCCACACTCTATTCAGATTTCCTGAGTTTTTACCTAAAGTCCTTTTCCTGTTCAAGTATCTCATACAGGATACTCTATTACATTTAGTGTCCGTGTCTCCTTAGGCTGCTCTGGGCTATGAGTTTCTGACTCTTTTCTGTTTTTGATGGCCTTGGCAGTTTTAGGGTGTCTTGCTCCAGTGTTTTGTAGAATGTACCCATTATTGGAGGTTGCCTGATTATGTTTCATCAGCAGACTGGGGATAGGGCACATACACTTTCAAAATGATTGGTTCTTGATGTTAACCTTGACCGCTGGCTGAGGCAGTGTCTGTCAGGTCAGACTTCTCCACTGTACTTACTCCCCTGAGTCCTGCGCCTCCTCATGAAATTTACTGCCAGCAGCCCACATGTAAGGGGTGGGGAGGTATTCTTCATCTCCTTGAAGGAGAATTATCTGCATAAATTATTTGGAATTCTTCTGCAAAGAAGATTTGGTTCTTCTCTTTTACTTATTTATTTTTCAATTATTTATATCAGTATGGGCTCATGAATATTTATATGATACTTTGGGTTATAACCTGAATGGTGTTCTGAGAGTCAATTTCTCTCTCTCTCTCTCTCCCTCTCTCTCTCTCTCTCTCTCGCTCTCTCTCTCTCTCTCTCCCTGTGTGTGTGTGTGTAGGCATCCCCACACCAACAAGCAACTCTTGGACTCCAACAAGGTGTCCAAAACTTCAACTAAATTCTGACACTATCTACTCAGAGATAGCATCAGCATCCATAGATTTAGAGTTCAGTTCTATAAGACTGCCCCCCCAACACACACACACACACACACGCACACACTTCAGATGCTAGCTGCAAGCCCAGGCTCTCAATGTGTTTCTGACCAACTAGCTTTAGATGGAGGTTCCTATGACCTTTTCCTTGGATTTAATTTAATTTTCTAGAAGGCTCACAGAACTCCGAGAAACTTTTGATTACTAGATTACAAGTTTATTATAAAAGAATATTAAAGGAGGTTAATCAACAGCTAGATGAAGAGATACATAGGAAAAAGTCCCAATTAAAGGAGCTTCTGTCCTGGAGCTTGGGGCCCAAAGTGGGGACACGTGGAAACATTCTGGTTCCTCAGTGTGGAAGTTCTCTGAAAAAGCACCAAGAAGCTGTCCTGAGATATGATGGAGGCTTCATTATGTAATCATGATTAAGTCACTGGATACTGGCAATTGAACTCAACCTCCAGTCCTTGTACCTTCCTCAAAGTTCTGGGGAAAGGAGGATGGAACTAAAATTTCCAGGGTTCTAATCACGTGGGTTGGCTCCCTGGGCAATTAGCCTCCAAAGTTACCTCATTAACATGACAAAAAAGCAACTTTCTTACTCTTAACAGAGGAAATTGCAAGGGTTTTGTGATATTCCAGCCAGGGAACTAGAGGTGAACACTAAATATCTTATAAATCACAATATCATGCAACCTAGTACTATTTTGTATAATTTTTGCTCAAATGGTTCCAACTTTAGCACTTGGGAGCTCTTTCAGGTGGTTCCTGTATCTCTTGGACATACCACATCAATGTCTTGCTGTTGCTTGAACACTTCCTACTTTCTAGCATTAGAAAATGCTCCTGCGTCTCCTTGTATATTTCCTACCCCAGATTTAGAATTGGCTTTTTGTGCAAGGATCACTGGTTTCTTTTATTAGAAACCAAGATTTGGGTGCTAGTTGTACTCATTACTATGTTATTGATATTTCGGGCTTGGTAATGCTTTGTTGTGGAGAGCTATTCTGTATATTGTTTATTTTTTTAAAAGATTTATTTTATTGTTTTTGACAGAGACAGAGAAAAGCAGAGACAGACAGAGACAGAGAGAAGGGGGAGGGCCCAGAGCAGTCTCTATAATTGTACACAGGCGGGGGAGGGAGGGAGACCCAGGGCGGGAACTAGGCTTGGGGCCTCCTGCATGGGAGGCACGCTCCCTCAAGCCAGGGACCAAACTGGGGGTGGAAGGGGGCAAGAACCAAACTAGAGACCTTCCTCATGGGAATCACACCCCAGTTCAGCACATGGGACTGCACAGGCCAGGGCCAGGGTTCAATCTTCAGTCCCTGAGGCTACAAAGCTAGTTCTTAACTCCCTGAGCCATCCCAGCTTCCCCTATATTGTCTATTGCTTAGTATTCCTGGCCTCTGCCTATTAGATGCAATCAGCAACCCTTCTTCTTTAGTCATGAAAATCAGTACTGTCTCCAGATATTGTCAAATGTTCCTTAGGGGGATAAAATGGGCCCTGGCTGAGAACCACTCCTATAGAGACAGACCTGCTGAAAATTTCCATAATACAATATACTGGGGAGCCATGGGAGCATTGCAGAAGGAGCCTCTGAGGCTGTGTGCTGATATGGGGGAAAGATTCACATAAGAGATGCCATTTAAACTGAGAATGGATTTGCTATTTTTTGAGCAATTATTGTGAGCCAGCCAAAAGGTAATGTTTTACGTTTGCTATTTCATATAATTCCAAACTTAAAAAGCAAGTACTTCACAAGTGAAGAAATTAAAGTTCAAAGGGACAAAGTAACTTCCTTAGAGTCCCTGAGCTGGCCTTGAAGGATCCAGTTAGCCATGTGGATGGGGAGCTTTGAGGGTACTGACATCGGCTCACACTGCGCAAATCAAACATACCCCAACCACTTCTTTAGTTATAAAAGTGCAATGGCATTCCATTTTAAATTAAAATTTTTCCATTGAATTCTGGGTTCTTAAGAGTAGGAACCATGCAGTGTTCATCTTATGTCTCCTTTCTAGTACAATGCTTGCCATGTTATAGGTGTGTTATAACTGTGTGATGATGAGTAAATATTAATCTATTTCATGAAGTTCCCCAGCACCGATCATAGAATTAACTCCTGCTTCCTTCTGGTCAAATTGCTATCCTACAAGCACCTCTGGTAGAGGGCTTACTAACCTACTTTCTGTAGTCCTGGGTCACTCTGCCTCATTATTTAACTCACAGAACCACTGAAGGAGTAGCTGGCTAATGTCAGTGACATCCTCAAACTGATAAGAGCCAGTAGCACTTTGGCATGGGTTAGAGCTGCACACAGTGTTCTGTAAGGAAAGAGAAAACATGCTACCCCTCTGATATTAAAATGCAGAATGTATTGCTACTGGTTTCCATATATAATGCTAATTATCTACTTTGGTATTCTTTTGTCAAGTATGATTCTTCTATCATTTAAAGACAAATTTTACACAGACCATGAAAGATATATTTTTCCCTTCCCTTCAAATCCTTTACATTTTCATTCCAATTTCTTTGTGATGGGGGAAGAGGTCTTTCTTCTTATTTATAAACAAAAATAAGAGAAATAACACTCTGTGTTTTGTATTCCTTTTCTTTTTCCTATAACTTCTGGATCTGCTATTTGTAGTTGCTATGAAATCTGAAGTCCATTGAATTAGAAGTTGCTCTCTGTGGTTTCAAGACTCACTTTCTTCCCTTCCTTTGCTAAAATTCTGGTCTAATTAAAAAACAGTAGATCATAGTTAAATAAAACTGTACCCAGGATAACCCTAATTTCCATATGCAGATTTATCTGCACTGACAGCTACCCCTCTACACACTCTCTCTCTCTCTCTCTCTCTCTCTCTCTCTCTCTCTCTCTCTCTCTCTCTGGCTTGCTTTCTCATTCTCCTTTCCCTTCCCTCCATCTCCCTATTGCATTGTGTCTGACTGATTTTCAGAGCACCTTCGCTGTTTTCCCCTTCTTCTTCTCTTTCTGTAATATATCTAGACAGGAAGGAGGTGGCTACAGAGGCTGAACAAACAATCTCATATTCTGCCTGCATGTCATCGTTCCTTTCCCCCATTTTCGGGGGCTGAAGTTGCCCAAGAAGGGGATACAGAGGAGCTGGAAAGGAAGGAGAGAGCTCTCCTGAGGCAGCTGCGGTCAGGAGCAGGGACTGCCGCCAGATGTGCCTGCCTCTTTGGGCTTGGACGTGAAAAGGGCAGCAGGAGGAAATATTGGGAGACAAAAGCCTTGGTTTAAATGATCATTTTCTTTATTTAACATGGCAGCAGACCTTCTCTGTGTAGGATCTTCATGCCGAGCGTACGCTGGACTTTCCCACTTGCCTGGTAGGAGTGAGACAGATCACTGTGTGCTAAATGAGCATCTGAGGTAAGACCCGCTGCTACAAATACTTGATTTTATTCCTAATCAATCAATTTGCTCAGATATATGTTTCAGCCTCAATCACAAACAGTAGAGTAGGGGCAAATCTGTTTATTTGCTTCTAAAGAGTTAAGAAAAAGCAGAGGTATAATATGTTTTAACTCAATTTAGGGAGGTTAGTTACTTTGTCAATTCTGTGAGTGCTGTTTGTTTTTTTAGGAAAATTATTTGGTTTAAGAATAGATTAGTATCACCATAATCTTCAATGGGTGATAATACTGATGTTTAGACTCTTAAAAAAAAAAACTTTGCAAAAAGACAGTGAGCTACAGATGCATGTGCTGTATTTTTAGCTTGCATATAAATACTAGAACTCTTATTAAAATGATAGGTTTTTTTTTTTAGCAGAGAAGGAATGAATGCTGCATAATTAAGTACAGTATTTAATTTGGCTGTTGTGAAGCAAAAGAATAAGGTAATAATTTTTATTGTACTAATCAGTCTCAAGATGTTCTCTGTGTTAATTGGGTTAAAAAAATTGCAGTACTTATTAGAAATTCTAATTTCACAATGCAGCACTGACAATAAGCTCAGCCAGTGAATTATTCACATCTTTAATTTGCTCACTTAATGACAGTGTTCTGTAATCAGAGTGCAGAGACTGCTGCCTATGCATTATGTATGATGCTCAGGACTTAAATGCAGGACATTATGAAGCTCTCAGTGGTTCAGTAATTAGTTTTCCACAAGACAGGATTTAGATATTCACAGATAAAAGTCCACAGTTGGATAATGCTAAGGTTGCAACACAAAATAACAAAGGAAAGGAAGCTCAAAGTTTCTACTGAAACTTTGTCTCTCAGGCCTTGTCCACTGTGGAAACAGAATGCCACCTGAAGTAGTTGCCTAGCTCTCATCACATGTTTGAAAACTGTTTTTGAACAAAGTTGTAGCAGGCAAGGCGTTTGAACAATTTCAGTGGACCTGAGGGGAAAGATAAAACCTTTTTAATTAGTGTTCACAGAAGCCCTGCAATATATCCTCCTAATAAGTCTGTAGTATGCGTAGCAGGCATTCTCAATGTGCTTTGTAACTTAGTTAGTGCAAATGCAAATCAGGTTACAATGGTGTTTGGCTGTAATTGTGTTTGTAAAAGGGTTACATGCCCAAATGGAGATTGAGCTTGCTCTAGGTTTTGTTCCAATTGCTTCTGAGGGAAGGTTTGAAAATCAAATGAGATATTAAGTAAATCTGGGCATGAAAGAAAGTAGATCAGAATTGTCTGTGCAACTTTGGAATTTCTTACACTTGTCAGAGTTGTCAGCTTTTTTTTGATGATTCTAAGGTTGTTCTGTTATGAATGATATAACCACATAGTCTACTCATAATCATTAGTAATACTTTAAAAATATATAACTTTTGGAAACATTTTACAATATTAATTCTACAGTTTAAGGACTATATTGAAATCTTGAACTACAGTGACTTTTTTTCTTAAAGAACATGCTGGTTGGTGGACTGTATTTTTGAAGACTTAAATATTAATCATTATTAAGAAGTTCTCATTGCTTTATTATTTGTCAGTCTGAGATTTGTGCTCATTTCCAAAACTCAACTGTTAGGATCCTTAATAAAAATTGGTACCCAAAAGTGGAATGTGAAGGAACACTTTTTAAAAACTGCCTTTTATAGCTTAGAACATTTTTAAAAAAGAAGTTGGGTTGAGAAATCTATAGGAAAATGCAGTTTGTAGAGAAGGAATGAATTAGTTAAATTAAAAAATTACATTCTACCATAGTTGAAATATTCTAAATTGAAAAACTTGTCACACTTCCAAATTTGACTTCTAACTTCTAGAGCTAAGAAGTTATTTTTAACAAAATAAAAAGTTTTCCATATATATTTAGAAAGCTATGGCATTGTAATACTTAGAACACGCTTTTTGGGAAGGACACTTGGTGGGGGAGGAATTAGGATATTGGGCAGCTGAGCTGGTGACCTGGCCTTGACTTGGGTTTGGATCCAGTATAGTTTGTGGCAATCAGATGGTGGCAGTGGTGCTGGTGGTAGTTTAAAGAAATGAGTGGGAATTAGGAAATTTGGGTTCTAGTCCTATTTCTGCCACAAACCAGCTATGTGAGCACTTAAAATCACTTTTCACTTCCTTGTCTGTCAGACAGAAATGGCGAACATTACTAGTCTTTAGAAGAAGAAGAAAAAAAAAAGACTATAGAGTAGTTATGGGGATAAATGAGGTAAGAGGAGTGAAAGGTTTTTTTGAAAATTTAAAAGCCCTAGACAAAAATAAGGAAGCTCTATTAAAAATTAGCATAAAACAAAATGTGTTTCTTTGAATCTGTATCATTTATTATGGCAGAGATTCTCATCCAGATTTGCAATACTCTGTAATGCAAAATATCGAAGTAATGTCAAATAAATCAATTTAAATTTAATTTAATGAAAATAAGCCATGGGGGGGGGAATGTCCTTCTTAGTTATTTGGGGGAGATTAAGAGATATTTGCAATCTCATAAACATTAATTTGGTGTCACTATCCAAAAAAAAAATTAACCATTATCTTGCTTTGGACAATTCTTTCACCCTTCACACAGGAGACACATACGAATACACTAAGAAGACTTATTACTAGAATGTCTGCTAGTCACTAAGATTTTACTAAGGATTCTTCTCTTTAAATTACATGCATCAGATTGAAATAATTTATACCACTAGAATTTTGGTGCTCATTTTCTCACCCCAAATCAGTCAATATCAACCAATCAGTCATTAATTAATTATCCACTAATTAATTTTTTAATCTATTGGGCACTTTTAATACTATCAAAAATAACATGCTATCTCTCCTTTTTGATTAAGAGGCAATTATCTCCATATTCCAGATGAAAGACGAAGCAAAAAGAAGTTAAATAACTTGACAATACCACATAGTTGGTGAAAGTAAAGTTGAAATTGAACCAGCTTCAAGTCCTGAGGTCTCAATCAATAGACTATTATCAGTTCCTAAGGTCCTGTGCTAAATGCTGAGATAAGATGATTGAGATTCCTGCTTTCAAAGTACTCACAGTGGTAATGCTTGAATTCTTTCCACTTGCTCAGTTGTAGGTCCAGACTCTTGCTTCACATATATGGTTCACAGACCAGCAGAGTTCGCATCATCTGGAATCATGCTTGGGTGCTGTGCAAACTTTGATGTGGCTTTTAAATCACTTGGGGATCTAGTTAAAATGTGAATTCTGATTTATTAGGTCTGGGATGGAGACCAAGATGCTTTTCTAAGTTTCAAGGTGATGTAATGTTGCTGTTTGGAGAAATTTCCATTTGGTGAGTTTCAGAATTAGTCTGTCTCCCCTGAGTTTGGTGCCCAGTGCATCTAGGGTAGACCCAGTGCACCTGACGATTCCTTACTGAGTCCCACCCTTCCTCCAATTCTGTTTTATTGATCCAGATGGAAGAGCTTCCACCTTGGTTTCCTGACTTTGGCACTGTGCTGCTCTGAGTCTCAGTCTACATAGTTGTGACCCAGGCTACCTGTTTAGCTCTGGCTTAGACCTCCTTTGGGTCTCATTCCATGCTCACAGTTACTAGCATTAGCGTTCTGATTCTGTTATACCATCAGCCTGGTTGAGGATCTTCATTCTCTTTTCTCCATCAGAATCATCTGTGAAACTTATTAAAAACCTCTAAGCCCTCTCAACATCACTTTCAGTAAGCCTGGAGTGGGTCTTAGAAACTTTTTTTTTTTTTTTACCTCCTACAAAGTTTTACAGTTGATTTTTAGAGGCAGCACTAGCAGAAGAAAAACTTTTCTGGGGAGGCCCTGACCTGATGGGAACCCTTGGGAAAGTGATACAGGCATAGCTCAGGTTCAAAGTTGCCATGCACTGTGCACATTTTCTCTCTATGTCTCTACATTAGCAATGGGAGCGGAACATAGAAAGAATTCAAAACTTTGCTGAGCTAATTTCACGAAGGTCTTGCTGAGTGATTGGCATTTGAATTGGGTAGACAATGAATGAACAGATCTTTTTTCAAGTGAAAGGAATAGCATATGGAAAGACAGAGAGATAAAAATGAGGAAGATATTTTAAGTACTAAAACATCCATGCTAACAAAAGTGTTTGTTTAATACATGGAAGAGATGAGTAAGAGATAAAATTATAAAAGTAGGTACTTTCACTTTTAGGACATTATGTGTTAAATCAAAAAGTTTATACTTCATTCTACAGACAGAATTATCAGAAGTTAAGATGGAAAGCGAGGTGACCAGATGTGTGTTTTGGAAAAATAATCTTGGCATTGTGTCATATGAATTTAGTGGAGTCAAGACTGAACACAAAGAGACAAGTTTGGTACTCATGGTAACGGAATGTAAGTGAGATGGGGAGAGATGCTTTCATCCGGCCACACTCTTGGGTCCTGAACTCAACCTCTTTCTCAGACTTTGGTGCTGTTTCATTATCACACTTATATTTTATAGTAATGGCCTGCAACTTAGACCTTATAAATGGCCTGGCCTTGAGAGTTCAAGGAACTTAAAGCTTTTATGATCCATATCTTGCTTTTCCTTTTCCTAATTATTTTACCTTACAGTGCTGAAACAGCTAGCTAAGGTTCTTCCCTAAACAGCTGCTTAGAGGTTTTAAGGTAATTATTTGGGAGCAAAATCTTCTACAATGCCAATGAAACCAGTTAATGAGCACTGATAGGAATGCCAATAGTTGGAAGAATTGTATCTAGGTCTCTTGAATGAATTGCTATTGCCCAAGCTCTGGAGAAAGAATTTACATACCGGTAGTTCATTAACCTTGACCCAGCTTGGTTTTTACTCATATGTCCTTCCTGTTTTTGAATTTGTCTCTTTTAGAGTTGCAGCTCAAGTCTGCTTTCTTTTAAAAGTTAGCATAGATTTGTTACTTCACCTACCTTCATCCACTCACATCTATACAGAGAACTCATTTACTTCTTCTTATACATATTGCATCACAGAGCATACTTTGGAAACAATAATATCCACTTTCAGATGTGTTTAGGCATTTCACCCAGTTTTTGACCCACTTTAGAGGACTTCCTTGTTCTTAGCTGAACTCTAATCTACATATGCTTTTGTGGTGGGCTGAATAATGGCCCCCAAAGATACCTTCCAGAACCTGTGAATATGTTACTATAAATGGCAAAAGGGAGTTAGCAGCTGTGATTAAGAACTTCGACATGGGGAGATTATCCTGGATTATCTAGGTGGGCCAATGTAATCAATCACTAAGGATCCTTTTAAGAGTTAGATAGGAAAGTCAGTCAGAAAGAGATCAGAATATGCTATCCTGCTGGCCTTGAAGGTGGGGTCCCTTGGCCTTGAAGATGGAGGGAGAGGCCAAGGAATGCAGGCATCCTCAAGCTAGAAAGGGTAGGGAAGAAAATACTCCACTAGAGCCTCCAGAGGAAACCAGCTTCACCAACACTTTGATTTCAGTCCACTGAGACCGATTTTGGACATCTTACCTCCAGAACTGTACGAAGATAAATTTGTATTATTTTAAGCCACTAAATTGCTGGTAATTAGTTACAAAATCAATAAGAAACTAATATAGTTTATTACACACCTTTATCTGACTGATTTGTTTTACTATTCAGTTTGTCCCACTGTTAGTAATTTTATATCTTCATTGTTGCTTTTCCTTGACTATCTCTGTTAGTGGACCAGTATACTTATTTTTCTGAGCTTCAAATTTCTCAAGGACAAAGGTATTGCCAAGGAGGTTAGTGGCTGATGGGGGCTGTTCTGAGGTGAAATAAACCAGTTAAAACCTCCACATAGTGTCTGATGTAGGGTAGGTGTACAATGATGGCAGTTCCTGTACCTTCGTGGAATTCTGGTAAACCAATTGTTGGGGCTTTATGGAAAAATTATAAAACTATTTTGAATATTAATTGCTCACAGGGTAGACATTTATTTAGGATTTAGATTAGTAAGTGCTTAGTGATAATAATTGTGTAATTCATTTTGAATCTCATTGAAAAGACACTTTGATTTTGAAAACCTTTTGGGGTAAACTGTTTCTTATACTTGGCTGTGTCTATCCTGCAGACTAAACTAGCTAAAGCTTAGTAGAGCATTATTATTTTCTCAGAATTTTTCACCCCCAGATACATTTGGAGTGTGCTTTTACACACACAGACACACACACACACCCTACTTATAGTTCACATTACAATTAGTGTCCTACATGGAATGATAGTGTGAGGCTTAAATGAGAATGCAGGTGAAAGCACTTTGATGACTCTTACTATTCAGTGAGAATAGTTGCTACATCTCTTATACTGACAAGGTTATGAGCGCCTTAAGAAAATACAGTATATTGTATATCTTTGGATCCCTAAGACCTCATAAGATTAGTTAAATTATTAACTAAAAGTTGGAAAATTAGAGAGGATCAAAACAATAAAGAAGAGTTGGAAAAAAAGAAAAGAAAGAACTATATGTGGTAAGTTTTGGGGGTAGAATCACCCACTATTGGCCTCAGAAATGTCTTCTGATCTCTGCATTTGAGCTGCTAGCCCCCCAACTGCACAGCTAATGTGTGAACTCTAAATCCTCACTCACATGAGCCAGTCTCGGTAGCTATGACAGCCCGCTAACTAGGGCTGGCATATAAACCTTCTTTCTCCCTACATTATCAGTTTCTTATTGCTGCCATAACAAATTATCATAAACTTAGTGAATTAAAACAATGCAGATTTGTTATTTTATAGGTCTATGGGTAAGAATCCCAGCACAGATATTACGAAATGAAAATCAAGGTGTTGGCACACTGCATTCCTTTCTGGAGGTTCTAGGGGAAAATCTTTTCCTGCTCCTTTGAGTTGCTGGTAGAATTCAGTTCCTTGTGGTTGTGGGACTAAGACTCCCATTTTTTTTCCTTCCTACCTCTCTCCCTCCTTTCCTCCTTTCCTTCCTTCCCTCCTCCCTTCCATCTTTCCTTCCTTAATGGAAGCAAAGATAAAGATTGGTATGGAAGAAATATGTAGAAATTAACACTGAAATATGTTTTTCTTTCTTTCTTTCTTTTCTTTTTTTTTTTTTTTTTTTTGGCAAACCTCATATCACTCCTAGGGTCAGATTTTATTAGCCTCACTTTATGATGAGGAAAGGAAAGCTCAAAGGAGTGAAGTAACTTGAGAGAGGCCACACAGAAACCAGATTCTAGCTCATTTGTTCTGACTATTAAGCCCATTCTATCAGCCTCTCACTCATATTTTCTGCCCTCTGGCCTCACAGAAAAGCCAGGCATCTGGCCTGTGCAAAGTAGCTCTGGCCTCTCCAAGTTTCTCGTATAAGTGTGTCCCAGGTATTACATGGAGAGAAATGGCATGGAGCATTCTTTTAAATTTTTTTTAGCACTAATTTGCTCTTTGTATCTATGAACTTGATTTTATTTATTCATTTATTGTTTTGAATTACATG